>JABFAC010248602.1:0-17075 GCA_013677245.1 Gossypium davidsonii
AAGAGCAACAATTTTACGTGAACCCAGTCTCTGAGGGATCGACCCTACTCCCTATACTGCTCAAGTTTGCAAATTAAGTGTAGGATTATATTGGTGGAATCGACAACCATCAACCTAATATCGTAATGCAACCCAAGTTCTAATGCAATGCTAAAAATACGAATGAAATGTCCTAAAGTGCAACTAGATATACTTAAGTACAAACAATTAACTAGGTCTAAAGGCATAAAATATAACTCTTTTCAAGAGTTATCATTCTTAAACCACTGTTTTCGAATCCACTGAAAAATAAGTTGTTACATGGAGCTTAAACTCGTATTGAATGAAAGTGTAGAAGAACCAATACACTTTCTGGCCATAGCAAAGAAGGTGCCAACCAAAAAGGTCGATGAGTTCGATTCGTTTTCATCCAACAAGAGCAAAAAATCTTGAGGGACCAAAACTTCAGGTGACATGGAAAGGAGGAAGCTCAAGGTAATAATACCCTAAAAAATAATTTGGGGTTGGCTCGGATTTGGTACCAAATGGCTTGTAATGTGGATGTTGCATCGGTAGAAAATAACACAACATCATTAGAATTGACCGAAGGGGCTGGTTCATATATATGGACAGCTAAACAAATGCCGAATCAAAGTGTCAAGAACCAGCTGGAAGTTATTCTATGGTGTCAACACAAATCATCTCGGTTTTTTAAACAACAAGGATTTAACCTACTTAGAGAAGTTTTCTTTTTTTTTCACTTTACTTATTTTTCGTTAAGGGCAATGTATATTCTAAAGTGTGGGAGAAAGTGCATAGGATTATTTTGTGTGTTTACTTTGCTTTAGTTGACTAATTATTTAAAAAAAGTAAAATATTATTGTTTTGTTGTATGGTGCTTGGATTATATTAACATTGTGAATAGTGGTTGAAAATAATGAAGCATGTAATGATTTTTGTCAAGCATGAAATTTTTGATTGATATGAGATAATTTGATTATTTTTAAGGGAAATTCATCAAGTTACCTAGTTAAATTGCGTAATAGATTAGAAGTACCTAAGTAAGAATGTTTCATGATGCCATATATAGTCGTAGAGACATGAATGCTTAAATTGATTATTATTCATTCGATTTAATTTGAAGTATGAAAGAAATTGTGTATGGCGGGATACTTAAGGATGACCTAATGCATTGTTTGAATAAATAGTTCTCAAATGACTATACCTTAATACTATGAATCCCTAGTCTCATTATTTGAGCATGATAACTCTTTTTTGACGAACCAACAAAATTGAAAACCAAAGGCCACACATAAAAATTAAAATCTTCCCTACCCTTAGTCCTTTAATACATAACGAAATATACGTCAGGCCATAGATATTGAGGGTTTAGGTAGATACATTACGGTGGTTTAAAAAAAAGAGTGAAAAATGAAGAAAAACAAGTCAAAAGTAAAAACGAGTGGAAAATGTATCGAATAGAAACAAAATCACTGAGAAAAGAGTAAAAAGTCAAGTGACAGTACAAAAAGTCACAAAAGTGAGAGAAAACTCCATTATTAGTGCACCAAAGCTTGTTATTATTATATTGTATCTTCCTACATGGAGATATAAGGTAGGTGGGAGAAAGAGACAAAAGGCAGTGAACTTGGATAGGATATTAAGGCGGAAGAGAGGGAACAATGTCATGGCCTAACTATTTCTAGTGTTTGAACCGTTTTGAGCCATATCTTTCTTTGAACTCATACCACCCTAAGCCTTAAAACGTTATTGTAAAAGCCTTTTTTTCAGTGGTGTTAGCAAAAGTGGTTTTGGGGCCACCAAATATGATCAGTAAGTTCATAAATATTATATTTAATATTTACGAGTTAATCATGGCTTTGAAAAGGTTTTTGATATAGTGATTTTTGTTTTATAAGCGATTTATTAAGTTCAAGTGGTAAGACCCTAAGATCAAGTGGTTTTAGAAAATAACGTATATTATAAATATTTATGGAGTTTCATTAGGGTGGTATTAAAGTTTCATTGAAATGTTTTAACGTTTCGATGGTTAATTTATTAAAAAGGACTAAATTTTAAAAGATGTAAAATTTGATCACTATTTGATTTGAGTGATTAAATGGTTAATTGAATAAAGGAAAAGGGACTTAAAATGTAATTAAAACATAGTCAAAGTTTCCAAGCGATGGTGTTATTATTGAGTCCACTAGCTTTTGGATTAATTGTTCTTTTAGTCCTAATTAGTTTAGGAATAAATTGTAAATAAGTTTATTTAGTTACAATTTAATTTAATTGAAGGACCAATTGTGAAATTAAACCTTTCTTTGATGGTAATTATGCCATATGTTTACGTGATGGACAAATATGGACATGACTTTGGTGTTTTATTTATTTACTAACCAAGGGTAAAATGGTAATTTAATAATTAATTAAAATAAAATAAAAATAAAAATAAAAGGCTAAATTCTTATAATCTTTTTTGTTTTCATCTTCAACAACCCGAATGTCCATGAAATCATGAAGCTAAGTTTCAGCCATGGTGAAATTTCATGCATGTAAGTCCGATTTAGCCCCGTTTCTTGTAATTTTTATATTTTTGAGATCATTGCAACTAGGTTAGCTAAGCCGTACCTTCGATTTTGAAACTGTTAAAGATTCTAAATTTTTCCATTAATATATCTGTGAGATTTTAGTTATTAAATGATTAATTTGAGATGCTGGTTGATATTTAAAAGAATTTTGTTAAGTAATTTTGATGAATTTTCTGATTAGGAATTAAATTAGTAAAATAGTAAAAGTACAAGGATTTTTTATGAAATTGTTGCATGAATGGGCTATTTTTGGCATCATGAATATTCAGATAAGCACAATTTTGTGTGAAAATGGTTAATTTGCATGTTTTGGGCTTAGGGACTAAATTGAATAAAAGTAAAACTTTAGGGGCAATTTTGTAAAAAGTTAAAAAATAACCAAATTGCTTGAAATGAATTTTTTTATTGTCTAAATTAATATATTGTATGAAATTGTTAATTTAGATGAAGATCAAGTGGAAAATCGAAGAAAATGAAAAATTACCAAAATGCCCCTAAACTTTGGTATTTCTACAATGTAGCCAACTAAGTTCGTATGAACTGTATTTTGTATGTTAATATGTGATTAAATCAATATATCTCTATTAGTATGCAATTTATCATGTTATGAAATGATGTAAATCCAACGATGTACGACGATTACCGAGCCCCGTTTGAACCTTAAGAATTTGTAGAATACAAATGAAATGTCATTAAGGTTTACATGATTTGGGTGCTAGTCCTGAACGTCCTATCAATGGCTAAGGTTCGACATGTGTTGTGAATACTCCACAGCTCGTATGAGCAGTATCGTGTAGTTACGTTTTGACCCATAGCTCGTGTGAGCATTTTGATTCACAGCTCGTGTGGGCATACATGTACAAGAATTACGAATTATAGTTATATGAGTTAGCACACTATGTGTAAGCTATCCTGGGTATCCAATGGTATTCTAAATGGTTCAACGGACATTATTCAGATATGAGGTGGTAGGAGTTCGATATAAACTAAGATAAAAATACATGTGAATTTTGTTGAAATGATATTACATGGTTATTGAAAGTGGAAATGGATGATATATATATGATAAATGAATAAATGTTGTGCTCATCCATGTTTATAATGTTTGTGTTATATGTTTATTTGGCAAGTGCCTGAATGGAAATACTCTTGTGATCATGAAAGGGTGGTAAGGTTTAAATTATGTAATTTCTGTTGAAATAGTTTATCATGTGGTAAAATCTAAAAAGAATTATGTTTAGATGCACTAGCTTGTAGCTATGGTTGAATAATATGCTTATGTCTCGTGTGATATGCATATGAAACAGGTGTGGAAAGGTAATGAAATAGTAATTTCATACTTGAAGTTTAAAATGATGAAAATGGGAATGATGACTTGAATTGATGTTGGTATTTAAGCTAAAGATACTAAATGCAATGGAAAGTAATGAAATGCAAATAAAAATAAGAAAATTTGAAAGGGTTTAAATTTTTATAAAATCCTACTATGCTAGGGATGATATGTATATATGATACTGTGGATTCATTCACTTTGTGAGTTGTTGAATATGGTTTCATGAATCTTGCGGTATTGGTATAGGATTATCTTTGATATGTATAAACTTCATATTTGAAACGGATTGATATGATTAAAGTTTATATGAGCTTACTAATCATTCCTTGCTTACATTGTTTTTTCCCTTACCTTACAGACTATTGGAGGCTCGATTGGGTTGGAAGCTCATCAGAAATCTATCACACTATCCAATGATTATATTAGTAGATTTTGATGTCTTGGTTAAGGTTTTAATGGCATGTATAGGTGGACTATGTCTAATGTTTAATTGATGAGTTTGGTATATATATCTATGTCATTTTGGTTGATGTTTTAGCCATTATGTTTTTACTTGTATATTTGGTACTTTGAATGGTTGATATGTTCATATGTATGTGGTCTTATGATGGAAGTTGAACATGCTCATATTGGTATGAAAAATGTAGCTATTAGATATGATTATTGATGCTAATTGTTAAATGGTAAACTTGGTATATGTGAATGTGAGTTTGATATATGAACAGAGTGGTAAGTTATGACATAAGTTTAGTTATAAGTTAGTTGAACTTTTGGCCAACTTATGTATATGGATATATATGTTTAATGGTTGTGAATGAGGTGCCTTTTGGGCATATTGGTTATATGCTTCTATACCACGTTGGAATAAGTTGATTATACATGATTTTGGTGCCTTTCGATGGCTTATGTATATGTTCAAAAGGGATTATAGGTACATGTTGAAATGGGTGAGAAAAATGGCTTTTAAAATGGCCTATTTTCGTCTACACAGGCAGAGACACGAGCGTGTGTCTTAGTCATGTGTGACACGCGGCCAGGTAACATGGCCGTGTGTCTATTGTAGTTTTCAAAGTGTTGTAAGTCAAGCTGTTACACGGCCTAGAACATGGCTTGGCACATGGGTGTGGGGTTATTTCGAAGGGGACACGGCCTGACATACAGGCGTGTGACTTGGCCGTGTAACCCAATTCAGTGAGTTACATGGGCATAGACACGGGCTGGGATACGATCGCGTGTCTATACTTTGAATGTCCACACGCCTAAGACACGGGCGTGTCTCTTGGTCGTGTGAGTCACACGGCCTTGTGACCCCTGCAGTGTTGAAAATTTTCACTATTTTCTAAAAAATTCTATGAGTTTTCGATTTAGTCCCGACTTGTTTCTAGTATGGTTTTAGGGCCCCGATGGCTCATATAAGGGATGCTATGAATGTTGTTGATTGTTTTTACTATGATTAATGATATAAATTGAAATGTCTAAAATTTTTGTTATTTTGAATCTTAAACTCTGGTAATGCTCCGTAACCCTGTTTCGGTGACGGATACGGGTTAGGGTGTTATAGTTACAAGCATAGAAGACCAATATGACTTAAGTGTTCTCTATGCATAATGTTCTAGAATTGCTAACAATTATACTCTATGAATATTTTTTGATTCACATGATTGTGTCTACTACATATCTGTTTGATTTAAGTTAATGGTGATATTGTTAGATATTAGGTATTGAGAATTACTTCTAATTTATTAGTAATGTAAATTTGTAAACTAATCCTGATTTGCTTTTAAAATTTTTAAGGTAGCAAATTATCAAGATTAAGTTCTGCGATAAGAATTGTTATACCTTTAATATTTGACAATCATTTTCTTAATAGTAAGAAAGTCCAAGGAACATCTTCTTATTGTAAGCTATGTGTCTAGACTTGGTTTGCTTGAGGACAAGGAAAAAGTTAAGTGTGGGGGAGTCTAGTTGTGAGGTTCTTGTTTACATCCATCTTCACTAATTCTAGCTTGTTTAAAGAGAGAAACCAACTCCATTTTTTATTTTTGGTTTACTTTTATTAACAACTATTTTTTTTCTTTTTGATTTCATACCTTTTTTTTGTTTAATTTAATTATATGTTTACATTGCCTGAGGACAAGCAATGACTTAAGTGTGGGGGAGTTTGATCTACTGTGAATTGGTGTAGCAGATTAAACTAGTTTTCGCACTTAAGAAGCTTGAATACAAACACTTTTGCTATGTTTTAGTCAAGTTTTCATAATTTCATTTATATTCAATAAAAACTATATTTTATGTCTTTTATTAACATTAGGGGTCGAATGAGGCCTAAGGGTGAGCTAATATAATTTGTGAGTGTGCAGACCATTAGAAGGTGTGCGAACTCGATATTGGTCATTGTGTTACAAAACGGAGAGTTTGATGTCACAACATAGGGAGCGAAATGGAAGAAGTCCAAGACTACCTTTTGTGTTGTGACACGGCCTGAGGATATCATGACCCACCCTTGAAGATACCCTGAATATGAGCATACTGCACTCAATGTCGTGACCTAGGCACTAGGGTGTCTTGACATCAGTCCTTTATGGGAAGCACCTATGAGCCAAGGGCGTTTGGGTTTGCACAATCCAATGTTTAACACGAGAACATCAACTGACCTAAGGTTGAGTACGACAGTAATCCTAAATCTATAAATATGCTCATTTAACACTTGTTATGGATGCCTTTTGAGATTATTAAGTTTCCTTTGTAAAATTTAGTTTTTAGTTTTTTTTTTCTCTTAGGGTTTAGACTTTGTTTTAGTTCTTTTCATTTGTATCCTTTAGGGAACTTGATTTGTAGGCGTTAATTAAATGATTGAGGATTTCAACATTTCATATATTAAATACAAACAGGATTCTCTAAATTCTACTCTTGTTTTATTCTTTGTGCATATACTCAATATCAAGTTAATAATGTTTATTGATTCCATGAGGAACTAATCCTCTTATAGGGGGTTAGCGAGTGGAGGTATGATTAATTAATTGTTATGTAGGGTTTTCTTAACAAATTAGCTATTTGGGATAGGAAGAACCCTAGGAAGTCATTTAGGTGGGAATTAAACAAAAATTGGTATGGCCTATCCGTGAACACGTTAGTCTCGAACCAGTCTGGACTATATGATCGAGAAATAAGTAGTTCTTCTCGACTTGTTAGTTTAGTGGAAGATCGAGAGATCCTATTAGGGTAACGACTAGTTGATTGAGTAGAAACCCAAAGTAATAGGTAGTTATGATTACCAAAGCGAGTTAATCACCTACGTCTACATTTGATCCAGATTATAATCTAGTTTTCCGAAGACTCATTTTATTTATGTTATTTTTAGTTATTTAATTATAAAAACAAAAAAAACCTTTATTTATGTTTATTCATAATATAATTTATTTAAAGTATTAATTAGATCTATTAATGTTTATATTAGAATAAATTTAGTACTTACCTCCCTTGGGTATGATCCTCGAAATATTTACCAAGTGCTTCATTGTAAATAAAATATATCACAACTTAACCCATAAACTTGTGGACACCACCTCAATTCCGTATAATTTGTAGTAGTATTCACACTCTGGACATTAGTATGTCCGGAGGCGATCAAGGAACTTAGTGAGTAGAAAAATATGTCACTTCCCTTTTTGATGACTAGCTTAAGAACTTTCCACAAGTCACACATCGACAAAACATGCACATTCATATGGTGTACATGGAATTAAAACATGTAAAAACGAGATTTCGTAACTTAAACTTTGGCTTGAATTTCATAATGACATAGTGCATAATTCATGAGTATTCTTTCCGCAGATGATCATAATGTTAATAGTCTCTACGTACAGACTTGGTGTGAGTAAACTTGGCAGATGACCCACCACGTGGATACATACATTACAAATAAACTAGGCGTACAATACTACAATCTCTCAAATGTGGACTCATAATTTTGGATTCATACATGTGGATTCATATATACGAATCCATAGATGCAAATTTATAGAAGCGGATTCATATATATAGATTATCACATCCCATGTTTAGATTAATTAAACAAATGAAACTATCATCTCCTATGTTTTAAATCAAATGCGCAAGATTGGACATAAAGGAATTAATGGTCAAGTGGGTTAGTAACTAATTATCTATCATAGTGGTCCATGGTTCAAGCCTCATTTTTCAAACTCTTACATTTTTTTGACAATATTCCCCCTCGATTAATGTGTCTGTCGTCCACCTTGTGCACCATAATGAAGATGAGTTGTTTCCTCCATTTGATGGTCAAAGTTCCCATAGTTAGGGGGTACATGATCCCTTTTTTGCTTCATGTCCCCCTCCCTTTCCATAACCTTACCTCTTACCTTGTAGCTTGATACATTGAGCCTGACCATAGTTAACCAAGCCTCTCCCTTGCATCTGCCATCCATAGCCCCTCTCCCTCTCACTTTCTTTCATTTTTCATTTCTTTCTCACCATTTCTTCTCACCATTTTTGCAAAAAATCACCGCCTTTCCTCCTAAACACTTTTCTTCATCCACCGTGAACTGAAAAACCTTCCACCAAATCACCACCTCTCACGATCACCACTCCTCTTTCTTTCTCATCTCCCTCTTTTTATCGCCACCATGAGTGCTACCATAGTAGCCGTCGTGTGCCATCGCGAGTCCACATCCTTCTCTAAATTTTCTTCTATTTTCTTCTCCTAATTTTTTCTTCCACTCTTCTTAGTTGAACCTCCAAAATCCACCACCATTAGACCACCATCAGACATAACAACACCATCGTCGGACTGCCGCTGAGCCACCACCGTCGATGATCAACACATTTTTTCTTTTTTCCTCTCATTATGCCGATTCTCATTTTGAATTAATCGAACCTATTCTTTTATCTCAATGATACTTTCTAGATTAGTTGATTCTTCGAAATCGCCCCTTCTCGATTCAACATTCAATTTGAATTGACCGAGTGTAAGTATGGATAATTTTTAAAGTCATTACAATCATTCTCCTAGTATTTTCTTGACATGGCCAAATGGTATAGTGCCATGAGTCATAGTGGTATTTTGTTAATATTAATTATTTATGTACTATAGTACTAATGCTACATCATATCATTTTGAAGGACCAAACGATAATCGTAGGGCAGACCCCTAGCTTTGCAACGAAAATTCTCTTTTCAAGAGTCTTAGATCATGAAGGTAGACAATGAGACTGCTAGTGATAGATCTCTAAAATGACGACATATTTTCAAAGATCTATACTAAAATGTGTTAATTATGTGATAGATCGTCTTGCGAGGTAGATCAAGTGAAACTTATTAATAAGGGTTGAAGCAAATCGAATCTACAATCTAAGGTGTGAGGTCAATTATTGTAAAAGCCCGTTGTCAGTGAAATCAGAATAGTGGTTTCGGGACCTCAAATCTAACATTGAAATATATATTTCATTGTTATTTTTAATGTCTACAGCATGATAGTAATATAGTTTAAATTTTTGTTAAGAAAATTTTACCATTTGCATGCCTATTTCGATAAAAAGGACTAAATGATTAGAGGGTTTAATTGTAAAATTGGAGTCCTATAAGCTAAGGGATTTAATAGCTATAAAATTAAATGGTTGGAGGGTTTATGTTGTAATCAAACCATTGACATGTTAAGTGGACAAATATGAACATTTATTAGGTGATTTTAAAGGTTATATATTAAGGTTAATTAAGTAAATTAGTAAATAAGTAATTAAAATAAGATAAAGAAAAGAAAGATATCATCTTTCTTCCATCTTCRCCACTGAAAATCAAARAAGAAAAGCACCATGGAAGCTTAAACATTCGGCCTTCTCAAATTTGTTTGCATGTGAATATTGTTTGTCCCGTTTTTAATGATTTTTATGTTTTTGGAATCATTGTAGCTTAATCTAACAAGCCTAGGGACTAAATTGAAAAACTATTGAATGTCTAGGGTTTTTACCATGAACCCATTTTAGTTGTTTGTGATTTTTAATGGAAGAAAATGAATCTTTTTTGTTAGATAAACAACTTTTGTTAAGTGATTTTTTGATGAATTTGTAAATTAAGGATTTAATTGTAAATTGTGAAATATTCATGGTGAATTCGTGAAATAATGAAATGTGTAGTCTGCTATAAACTTGTTTGATTTTAGGCTAGGCTTGGGTAGAGATGAAATTCCATGAATTATATTTTACTCGCCTAAGGACTAAGTTATAAAGAAATCAAAAGTGTAGGGGTAAAATTATATTTTTTCTAAAATGTGAATTTGAGTTCATTTGAATATAATGATTATTGAATTGAGTTGAATTTATTCATTTAGATCAAGGTAAACCACATACGGCTTTAGATCAAGGTAAAGAAAAAGTTGCAAATCAGTCAACTTTATTTTCTACGTTTATCGTCGAGATAAGTTCGTACGTTTAAGTTTCGTTCTTATTTCATGATTTGAATGCTTTTATTGTATAATATTAAATTGAGTGTTGATGGAAAAATCCAATGGCATAATGACAATCATCAATAATGAAAAAGGACTGTGACAAGCATCAAACTATGAAAAGGGATGGCTGCGGCTATCGATCTATGAAAAGGGATAGCTTTGGCTATCAAATTATGAAAAGGGATGGTGACGACCACTGAACTATGGAAAATTATGGGTTCAGCTATCGATCTATGAAAAGGGATAGCTTCAACTATCAAATTATAAAAAGGGAATGTGACGACCATCGAACTATGAAAAAGCATGGCTTCGACTATCTATCTATGAAAAGGGATAGCTCCGGCTATCAAATTATGAAAAGGAATGGTGACAGGCATCAAACAAATGAAAAGGGATGGTAACGACCATCAAATTATGAAAAGGGATAGCTTTGGCTGTCGAACTATAAAAAAGGATAACTTCGATTATCGAATTATGAAAAGGGATGGGTTAACCATCATATTATTACCTCGGGTGAGATTCGATAAGAGTTTTTAATGTAAATTACTTTAGTTTAATTAAAGGTAAGTAATGTGTACCTTGTGAAAGTTAAGAGTATAAATGTACATATATAAGTTTTTGAATTAGTTATTATTAAGTCAGATTGGGTTTTCATGCTTTGTAGTTGTATATTATATTAGAAAGGTTAGATTGTGTGTGTTATGGGATTACTAAGCATAACATGCTTACTTTGTGTTAATTTTCTGTGTTTTATAGTTTCAGATGCTCGCTCAGGTTAGAAAAGTCATCGGAGATCTATCACACTATCTATCGGCTCTTTTAGTACTTGCAGATGTTTAATTTTGGTTATAATGGCATGTATAAATTTTTTGGCTAATGTTGGCCATGTGTTTTGGTTGTGGAATAGCCAATTGGTTTGACTTGTGATTTTGCATTTTAATGTTGACATGAGCTTAGTTTATGGCATTTAAATAAGAAGTTTGAATTGTGATAGATGAATATGTATTTTTTATAAGCCTTATATATTGTTGTCGCTTGGTATCTTGTTATGAAAGGTATTTTTATATGTCTATTGATGTTGGTGATTGAATGGCATAGTTTGTACCATTTGGTAGGTTTGGTAAGTTAATTCAATGGTTTTAATTGATGCAAGTTTAATTGAAAGTTAGTTATTTTCGTAAATTTGAATACATGGTTAAACATGTTTATATGTTGTCTTTTGAGGTGCCTATGGGCATATTGGTTGTATGAGGTTGTATCATATGTACATGACTTATTTACGCTTGATTTTGGTGCCTTATTAAGGCATGTGCATATGTGTATTTTGGTTATAAGTACATGCTCGTTTGGGTGAGAAAATGACTTGTAAAATGGCCTATTTTTATCCACACGGGCAGAGACACTAGCGTGTGTCTCAACCATGTGTGATGCAGAGCTAGGTGACACAACCTTGTTTGCCCTATAGCTTTCAAAAGGGTTGCAAATCAGGCTGTTACACAGCCTAGCACATGGCTCAGCACACGGGCGTGTGAGGTTACTCCAAAGGGTACACAACCTAGCACATGGGCATGTGGCTTGTCCATGTAACCAAGTCAGAGAGTTCACGGGTACAGACATAGGCTGGGACATGGTAGTGTGTTCCTATTTTGAATGCCTACACAGCCGTGTGACCCCTACAGCTTTGAAAATTTTTAATGTTTTCAAATTTTTTTTGAGTTTTTGATTTAGTCCTGATTTGTTTCTAATGTGTATTTTGTTCCTCAAGATCTCGTATACGGGACAATATGAATGATTTTGTTTGGTTTTTTATATGAATATTGATGTGTTTTGAAATGTTTAAATTTCTGTCTATTTGTTCTATAGTCTCTAGTAATGCTCTATAACCCTGTTCCGGCGATGAATACGGGTCAGGCGTGTTACAATTATACTGATTATGTGTAACATAATTATTTTTATTATATTAATAATGAAATTATAAATAATGGTGACAATATCAAGTATTCGAAGAGGAGTTGTTAAAAACTCAATACAAAAGACCCAAGTAAGTGACTCTAACCGAAATACTTTTTGTGGAATGTATGAGATATGTGATATGATGTGGCTACCATTATAGTAATGATGTATGTGTAAATCTCATTCTCATGACATGCGTGGCATGGCTTATGTGTTAGATTTGGTGAATCAAGTATTGGAGCATGCATGTAGTGTAGGTTGCTGGACAATAAGATTCGAGATTGCCCACAACTTAATGATCAGTTGCAAGCATAAGGACATAATTGAACCCCAAATTAGAGAGTTGGATAGTAGCCCCATAGAGATAAGGGTCAAATTTGAGGTGGTAATACCGGTCAGAGGCAGCGAGCACCGTGTCAAGGTGTTAATCGGGCAAATGGGGGCAACCATCACTTGTGTATGCGACTAGATGCAGAGAGGATCGAGATTCAACTGATACGATAGTAGGTACTTTTACCATTAATTTTATTTCCTATGTTGTATTAATTGTCATTAGATCTACCCACTCGTATGTGTCTTGTAAAATGGTTGATAAATTGGGAATTCGGGTAGAGGAAACCGTAAGTGATGTAACTGTGTTCAGTCATTTAGGACAATTAGTGCATGTGAATAAAATTTACAAGAGATATCTGTCGCTAGTCCAAGGTGAAGTATTCCCTACAGATCTTATGGAGTTGCCTTTTTGAGAATTTGACCTCATTTTGGGCATGGACTAGCTGAGTGAGCACTGGGTTAGCCTTGATTGTAATACGAAGGGGGTCACCATAATAACTCTAAAGGGAAGTGAAATAATCATGATTAGGGGCTTTGGAATTTCTTATCAAATGTGATCTCTTCTTTAGTAGTGGATAATTTGATTTGTAAAGGGTGTGAGGCGTATTTAGCATAAATCCTAGATATAAAGATGGATAGTACAGTGTCAGAGAATGTCCACGTGGTAAAGGAATTTCCCGATGTCTTCCTAAAAGAGTTGCCCAATTTACCTCCAGAGCATAAGGTTGAACTCGTTATTGAGTTGCTGCCTAGGACAACACCGATGTCCATGGCACCCTATCACATGGCACTAAAGGAGCTTAAAGAGCTCAAGATACAGTTACAAGAGTTGCTAGATCGTGGCTTTATGAGGGTAAGTGTATCGCCATGGGGAGCTTCAGTGTTGCTTGTAAAAAAGAATGATGGGTCATTGAGGCTTTGCTAACTATAAAGAATAAGTACCCATTGCTGAGGATTGGCAACCTTTTTTATCAATTTAGGGGTGCCACTATTTTTTCTAAGATTTATTTGAGGTCGGGTTGTTATTAGTATCAAGTAAATGAGGTAGATGTTCTAAAAATGACCTTAAATACTCGGTGTAGGCACTATTAATTCATGGTGATTCCCTTCAGACTTATAAATGCTCCCACTGCTTTAATGGACCTTAAGAATAGAGTCTTCCAACCTTACCTAGATCAGTTTGTGGTAGTTTTCATCGATGACATTCTGGTCTACTCCAAGTTTGAGTTGAAGCATGAAGGGCACCTAAGATAGTCCTTCAAACCTTGTGCGAGAAAAATTTGTATGCGAAATTTAGCAAGTGTGAGTTTTAGCTCCGAGAACTGATGTTTTTACTTAGGGCATCTGAAATAATCCCAAGAAGATTAACGCTATTCTGGATTGGAAGTAGCTTAAAAATGTTAGTGAGATTTAGAGTTTTCTCGGACTTGCTAGGTACTATCGAAGGTTTGTTGAGGGATTTTCCTTGATTGTTGTACCGGTGAAGAAGTTGTTGAGAAAGAGTGTGCCATTTAAATGGACTGAGGAACAATAGGATAGTTTCGAGAAGCTTAAGGTAGTGTGGACTCAAGCCCTTGTATTAATCTAACCTGATTTAGGTGTAAATTATATGGTTTATATTGGCGCTTCTTATATGGGTTTTGGTTGTGTACTCGTGCAAGATAGGAAAGTAGTGGCTTATGTTTTGAGATAACTTAAACTGCTTGACTGCAACTATCCTACGCATGGCAGCAGTAGTCTTAACTCTTAAAATTTGGAAACACTATCTCTATAGAGATAAGTGTACCATCTATATAGATCATTAGGGTCTTAAGTACCTTCTTACCCAGAAGGAGCTGAGCTTGAGACAGAGGCATTGGGTAGAGCTTTTAATGGATTATGACTACACTATCAAGTACCATATGGGTAAAGCTAATGTCGTGACCAATGCCTTGAGTAGGAAGGCGATGGGCTAGTAAAGGGCATTTTTTCCTAGATTGAGTTTGTTTAAGGATTGTGGTTTACTCATGGAATTGCAAGTACGACCTACTTTTTTGGAGGAAATTAAGTTAAAGTATTGTCTAATATGTCTTTTGCACCTCATCTGAAACTTATCGAGGAAGGTAAGACTTCAGATTTTGCCTTTAATTCTGAAAGAGTTTTTTGCTATCGTGGGAGATATTGTGTACCTTCAATTTCAGAGTTAAGGCAGTCCATTTTGAAGGAAGCTCATAGTAGTCCTTACACTATTTACCTTGGAGTAAGCAATTGTATCAAGATCTTCGTGAGCAATATTGGTTGCCACGATTGATGTGTGATGTGATTGGTTGAGCACCAGTTTCCTTCTAGTTTGCTCCCACACATTCAGATTCATCTATGGAAATAGGAACGTGTCACCATAGACTTTGAGAGTGTTTTACCTTTGAACCCTCGAGGAAAGACTTCGTTTGGGTGATTGTTGATTGGTTGACCAAGTCTGCCCACTTTCTGTCAGTGTGTAACAATTATTCGTTATAGAAGTTGGCGAGATTGTATATCTCAAAAATTGTGAGATTTCATAGGGTGCCAATTTCAATCATTTCTTATTGGGATCTTAGATTTACATCTCAGTTTTGGAAGAAGCTACATGAAGCTCTTGGTACAGGGTTGAATTTCAGCACCGCCTTCCATCCATAATCTGATGGGTAGTTAGAGAGAGTTATCTAGATTCACGAAGATATGCTGAGAGGCTATGTTATTGATTTCAGAAAGAATTTCAACACTTGTCGCTTGTAGAATTCACTTATAATAATAGGCTCCAGTTGAGAATCCAAATGGCTCCTTACGAATCTTTTTATAGATGCAATTGTAGAACACTTCTGTGTTGGACAGAGTAAAGGGAGAAGAAAGTGTTGGGACCAAATTTAGTGCAAGAGACCGCGAATACTGTGAAGATTATCTAAGACTGTTTGAAAGCACCATCAGACCGGTTGAAGTCATATTCTGACTTGAAGAGAAAGTATATTGAGTTTAGTGTTGGTGATCAAGTCTTCCTACAGGTTTCACCTTGGAAGAAGGTGTTGAGATTTGGTCATAAAGTGAAACTAACTTCGAGGTTCATTTGACCCTATCGCGTCATTAAGAGAGTGGGACTAATAGCGCATTATTAAGAGAGGGATTCACTACTACAATTTGGTTCTTTCGAGAGCAAAACTTTAAGTTATCGTTATGAGTTTTTGTATGTCTACAAAACTCAAGAATGATATCCAGACTTTTCTTCCTTTCCCTGTACATATCACAACTTCTACATCTAGAGTGTGGCGAATATTCTTTCAAACACTCACTTGTATCAACCGATAATAATCCAATTTATTTAATATTTTCATAATTAAATTTGATTTAACAACAAACCATACAATCATCTATGTCTAGAGCTTGCATGCATGCATTTAAAGTAATCACAAATCAAATGAAATGTTAATCTACTCAAAATCAGACCATAGATATTAAAAATAGTAAACATTCACTCAAATAATTCCAACCATATGAAATTTAGCTCATGGATTGGATATTCAGATCCAAAATAAAACCATTCAACTTCATCATTCAACATCACAAAGTTCAAATCAGAAGATAAAGTCAAAATTGTAGGAAGCTCTCGCTACTCTAGCTTTCACTTTAATATTGAAATTTGATGCAAAACCCAGGGTAGATTTCTCTTCTCCTTCTTTACGTCTGTGATTTTTGCTTTATAAGCTGCTACCCTCTTTTCCCTTTTCTCTGAAATTTTCCACAAGAATTTAATGTAGAGAAAAATTGCTCTCTAATTCCTCTCTTCCCAAAATCCTCGTTCCCTCTTTTCTTTCTATTTCTTCCTTTATAAGGTAGGTCCCCCCCTCTCTGCACACACCTTTTACTTTCTCTTTTTCAAGTGTTTTATCTGGTTCAAGTAAAACTAGCTAAGGATGACGTGGACTGAGTGTTGTGTCATCATCCTCGAATTGCCATGGCATTCTTGTTGGCAATCTAACCAACATTCTCCCATGACAATATTTCACTTTCTTCATTTTTCCTTCTCATTTCTCTCTTCTCTTCTTCATCCTGCACTTGCTGCCAACAATAACCAACACCTTTCATCCCCAGTAGCAAATAATGACATTTATAGCACAATCCAAGCTTTGTTATGCAATGTTCTAAAAATATCCTAAAAATGAAAACATATTTATTTAATTACAAACAATTAATTAAATCTAGAAGCCTCAAATACAACTCTTTTCAAGAATTATCACACCCCAAACCCGAATTATTGCTTGTCCTCAAGCGAAATGTGTATGAGTATGGATGAATGCATTAATTTTCCATAACACACAATTATTAGAATTATTGTGATAAAATTCTACAAATTCTTCCTGAACTATTGTGTGAACAATCTCAATAGCGTGACATTCTTCATTTGTATTTGCAT
>JABFAC010248609.1:0-10915 GCA_013677245.1 Gossypium davidsonii
CAAAATCGAAACAGATCAAAACATATTACGTTATCCAAAACTAGAAAAGTAGATACCAAACTTGGACCTCTAAATGTAATGAAAAGTCAGTGCAATGAAAAGTAAACTAGAAAAGTAAATGGACCTCTATATTTGGGTCTCTAACTACAATGAAAAGTCAATGGACCTCCACACTTGGGTCTCTAAATGCAATGAAAAGTGAATGGACCTCAACACCTGGGCCTCTAAATGCAATGAAAAGTAAATGGACCTCCACACCTGGGTCTCTAAATGCAATGAAAAGTAAATGAACCTCCATACTTGGGCCTCTAAATGCAATGAAAAGTGAATGAACCTCAACACCTGGGCCTCTAAATGCAATGAAAAGTCAATGGACCTCCACAATTGAGTCTCTAAATGCAATGAAAAGTGAATGGACCTCCACATCTGGGCCTCTAAATGCAATGAAAAGTAAATGGACCTCCACACCTGGGCCTTTAAATGCAATGAATGTTCTCCTTTCTTCATTTCTTGAATTTTTCATAAAATGTAATCATTCTTAGAATCATGTTTTTAGGTTGAAAAAGATCAAGTCCTTATCTACACACAACAGATCATGAAAATCAAATTCTATGGTATATCACCTTAACAAATTTTAAAATGATTTTATGACTCGTAAATTAAATTCTCAAATGATAATTCACTTAACAAACTTGGTACCATGGATTTCATAAATCCACCCTTGAAACATAAATTTCTTGCATCGAGAGTCAACTCGTTAATTCTCATGAAGCCGAATTTCCTTTTCCTGACTTTGGACTGTTACAACTATGAACCTTGTACCATGCTCTTTTGCAAAATTACGTCTTAAAGTAGATATTTTTCAATATAGTTCCTTTCTCCTGCTCTATCTTTATTTTTTTGGTTCCTTTTTTATTTTTTATTGTTTTTTCTTGATTTAAGGAAAATCTTCTTTCTATAGACTCTTACATTCTCCAAGTATATTAATTCCCTAATTTAAATCGACCATGAGCAATCAGAGATGGACTTGTTCCAAGGTTATAGTGTCAGCTCGAGTTTGGGTGCCAAAGAAAGGTTTAAAATAGGCTCAAATAGATGACTTTAGGGCTCATATGGAAGGATTAATTTCTTCTGGAAATCTTCATAATCCTCCAAGGCATCTCATATCTTTTTTTTCTTTTTGTTTTTTTTAGAAATCTCTCTAGACTGCTCATTTTTGAGTTTTCACCCTAGAGTTCATCTCCCTCTTTTATGCTCTTGAAGACGTCACAATTTCTCGAGGATTAACTTCTTGATTTGGACAAACATATTCGATCAAAATGATCTTTTAAGGGTTGGAACGTAGTCTGAGGCTTAAGGGTCAATTGGAGAAAGGTTTTCCAGGCTAAAATATATATTATGTGAAATAGTATAAAAACCATGAGGAGTTATTTTGAATTTTTGATTGGTCCTTCCATCTCTCAATCATTTTTCTTTGTTCTTAATCCTTTCTATTTCCTTTTTTTTGTTTTTTTATTTGCTTTCCCTATTTCTTATTTTTTCTTTTTTAAGAATGAGATCAAGAATTTAAAATTCTTCTTTCATTTTTCATGATCTTTCTTGTCAATCCATGATGTTCGATGAATGACTTTAATTATGGTTTAGAAAGAAGATACATTAGGCTCAAAATGGGGTAGTAAGGGATATAATTTTCTCTAAGTGACGGGGGGAACAAAAGAATGCCATTTATCATTTCAAAATATGGTTAATCTCATCACAAGGTCATTCTTGGGAATACGTTCATCTTTTCAATTTGAATTGCGCATAATCTCATGTTTGTCTCACAATGTTGTAAAATCATTGATCCATACCCAAAACCTCACAAAATGTCCTCCAATGTGGAGGGTGATCCTTCGGCAAGGGTCAATTTTGAAAAAATAAGATGGCCCAAAGTGGTTAACAGAGGATGAAATTTTCTTCAATTTAAGGATACTTCAAAAATGCCATTCATCACTTTGAACATGGCCAACTTATTAAGTAATTAACCTTAAGGAGAATGCAAGATTCCAAGGTAAAACATAACCTCAAAAGTGATGCAAAAAGAAAAGCAAAACATAAAAAGTCAATATTACTTAATGTGAATAACTCTTTAAGAACAATAAAGCTTAGTTTTTAAGCAAAGTATTTTTTCACTGCATCAGAATTTACAGGATTCAACATCTTTTCTCCGTTCATTTCAACGAGAATCAATGCTCCACCAGAGAAAGCTTTTTTCACCACATACAGTCCCTCCCATTTTGGCTTCCATTTCCTTGCTGATCATGAACATTTGGCAGAGTCTTCTTCAGTACCAGATCCCTTTCTTACCTTGGTCACACCTTCTTGTTATAGGCCTTCATCATTCTTTGCTGATACAACTGGCCATGACATAAAACTGTTAATCTCTTTTCCTTAATTAAATTCAACTGCTCGTATCTCTTTTGCACCCATTTAGCCTCCTCTAGTTGCACCTCTCTTAACACTCGTAGAGATGGGATTTGTACCTCGATAGGTAAAATGGCCTCCATGTCATACACTAATGAAAATGGAGTAGCTCTAGTCGAAGTCCTCACTGATGTGCGGTATGCGTGGAGAGCAAAAGAGAGTTTATTATGCCAATCCCTATACGTTTCTGTTGTCTTAGAAATGATCTTCTTGACATTCTTATTTGCGGCCTCGACTGCCCTATTCATTTTTGGACGATATGGAGCAGAATTGTGATGCTTGATCTTAAATTGTGTGCAAACTTCTTCTATTAAGGCATTGTTCAAGTTCTTGGCATTAACTGAGATAATTCTTTCTGGTAAACCGTACCGACAAATGACCTCTATTTTTAGAAATTTACAGATTACTGATCGAGTAACATTGACATATGAACCGATTTTGACATACTTGGTGAAATAATCAATCACTACAAAGATGAAGCGATGCCCGTTTGATACTTTCGGTGAGATGGGGCTAATGACATCCATGCCCCACATTGAGAACAGCCAAGGAGGCGCCAAGACATGAAGATTGGTAGAAGTAGCGTTAATTTTGTCTGTATAAATCTAACATTTATGACATTTCTAAGCATAATTTAAACAATCTTGTTCCAACGTCAACCAAAAACATCCCGCCCTCATGATTTTCCTTACCAGCATATGCCCGTTACTATGTGCTCCACATATTCCATCATGGATTTCCTTCATTATTTGATTCGCCTCTTCTGTGCCGACACATTTCAACAGGGTTTGGTCACGTCCTCTTTTGTACAAAAACTCACTATTCAAGAAGAAACCCATAGCTAGCCTCCTAGTTATTTGTTTATCATTTTTTGAGGCGCAATTCGGGTATTGCTGGTATTGCAAATACCACTTAATGTCAACATACCACGGTTTCCCATCTATTCCCAATTCTACTCCCGCGCAGTGGGCCGGCGAGTCTTTGACCCTTAGCTGTATAGGTTGGACTTCTGTTTCAGATCCTACTTTGAACATGGCGGTTAGAGTAGCTAGTGCATCTGCTAACTGGTTTTTTCCTCTTGGCAAATGACAAAATTAAACATTATCAAACTCTTTGTCAATCTATGCACATAATTTTGATAGTGAATCAGCTTGGAATCCCTTGTTTCCCATTCTCCTATTAATTAGTAAACAACTAACACCGAGTCACCAAAAACTTTTAAAACCGTAATCTTTTTCTTAATGGAGATCTTAAGTGCCAAAATGCATGCCTCGTATTCAGCTACATTATTCGTATAGGTGAACATTAGTTTAACTGTAGCGAGAAAATACTGGCTATTTGGGGAGATTAGTACCGCCCCAATCCCATGCCTGATCATTTTGGATGCTCCATCGAAATAAACCTTCCAAATTTCTTCTTCGCACTTCAAAATTGACATGATCTCTTTGTCTGGGAAATCAAAACTCATGGGTTCGTACTCCTCTTTCGCGCGATCCGCTAGAAATTTTTTGACACGTAAATGATGTCATACTCGGACAAAACCACTTGCCAATGAACAACCCTCCTTAACAATGATAGCTTCTTAAAAATGTACTTCAAAGAGTCCAACTTTGTGATAAGGAAGGTGGTGTGATACAACATGTATTACCTTAGTCGACACGTGGTCCTTGCTAAAGTGCAACACATCTTTTCCAAATGGTAATACTTGGCTTCATATTCTGTGAACTTCTTACTGAGATAATAGATTGCGTGCTCTTTCTTGTTTGAACCATCTCATTGCCCCAAAACACAACCTATGGAATTATCCAGCACTACCAAATACAAAATCAAAGGTCTTCTTGGCACCGGGGGAATCAAAATTAGTAGTTTAGCCAAATACCCTTTTACTTTCTCGGACGCTTTTTGATAATCTTCAGCCCATTCACCATTACTATCCTTACTTAAGAGCTTGATGATGGGATCACACTTATCCGTCAACTGTGAGATAAAACGAGACGTAATTTAACCGTCTCAAAAAACCTCTTACCTCATTTTGAGTTTTAGGGGGTGTCAAATCTTGAATTGCTCGAACCTTATCCGGATCTATTTCGTTTCCCCGTTCACTCACTACAAAACCTAACAACTTGCCCAACTTTACCCTGAAAGTACATTTTGCTGGATTCAATCACAATTTGTATTTCCTCAATCTTTTAAATAGTTTGCGGAGGTTTTCCACATGACTTTCCTCCTTAGCAGACTTTGCTATCATATCGTTAACATAAACTTCAATATCTTTACGCATCATGTCATAAACAGTGTCACTATTGCTCGTTGATACGTGACCCCAACATTTTTTAGATCAAACAGCATGACCCTATAACAAAATATTCTTCAAGTCATGATGAACGTGGTCTTTTCCATGTCTTCCCTTGCCATTTTGATTTGATTATACCCCGAGAATCCATCCATGAAAGAGAAAACACTTTGTTTAGTAGTGTTATCCACTAGTGTGTCTATATGAGGTAACAGAAAATTATCCTTAGGGTTGGCTCGATTCAAATCTCTATAATCGATGCACATTCTGACTTTCCCATCCTTTTTAGGCACTGGTACAATATTCGCCACCCACTCTGGACATTTAGCTACTTCTAGAAATCCTGCATCGAATTGTTTCTTAACCTCTTATTTAATCTTCAATAACATTTCATGTTTCATCCTTCTCAACTTCTGGTATACGGGCTTGCAATCTGATTTCAAAGGTAGCCTATGTTCCATGATATTGGTGTCCAAACCCGGCATATCTTGGTATGACCATGTAAACATATCTAAAAACTCAATGAGTAGATCCTTCAACAATTGACTTTGCTTTGGCATGAGAGTGGTTCCAATCCTAATTTCCTTTATTACCTCATCATTACCCAAATTGATCAAATATGTTCCTTTCAAGTGGGGTTCTATAAGCTTTTTTCTTGTTCAACTAGCCTTAAAAACTCATATGGTATAACTTTCTCCTATTCCGTCCCATGATCGTTATAGTGAACATAATTATGAGAATTTGATTCAAAGATGTCATTTGGATCATTTATCAATTCATGAGATATATCCTTGAAATAATTATGAGTATGCATATTAGTATATGAATGAAAACGATTGAATGAATAAAAGTGACTAGGGACATGATCTAAATTTGATTTCATTAAAGATAAAAAAAATTTACATGGATTTTTTAAGGAAATTAAATTAAATGAATGATATTAAAATTTGATATAAAAACTCTTAAAAATGATTACATCTCAGAGGACTCAAGGATAGCAGGTAACAGTATGAGCTGCCAGTTGTCTAAGGTGGAAGGGTCGTAGCGAACCCAGTCTTTTGACATCGGCACCCTATTGCCAATCATGTTTAGATCCACTGCATCTCTATTAATCATTAACTTGACTGGGGTCCTTTCCTCGTTCTGGAATCCCACTGAGTAAAAGGTCTTAGATAGTGGAGGACAAATCAAAGGAGGTTCCACTACCTTTTTTCCAGCCATGCAGCCAACCTCTTCGCTCTCCGCTCTTTACATATCCTCTTGACATCCTCTCTTGTGGGCTTATATCCCAACCCTCTTGTATTCTTTTGAGTGGGAAAAAAACGGGTTTTGAGATACCTTATAGGTCCTTTCCCAAACCCAAGTGGATTTGCCAACCCTTCCTTACTGTCTGGGCAAATAACATGTTCGCTGTTCGTGGTACATGAAGCTTAGGGGCTCGCATTCCCTCTGCCACGTAAGATGCAGTGGCCACTTCAAAGGTCTGGAAAGAACTCTCTATTGCATCATCATCCACTTCTATGAAAGGAGAATTTGGCAAGCTAGCTACGAACAGGTCCTCTTTGCCTCGCATGATGCACAAATTCTGATCGACTATAAATTTCAATCTTTGGTGCAAGGGCGATGGTACCACCTTAGTCGAATGAATCTAAGGGTGTCCCAATAGTATACTGTAATAAGGCGTTATATCCATCACCTGAAAGCGAGTAAGGAAATTAACAACTTCTACCAACAAGGGAATCTCTATTTCGCCAATCATTCTTCTTTTGGTGCCATCAAAAGATCAAACCATTAAAGGGCTCAATACCATGTACAAGGAGTCTACGAGCAGCTTAGATAATGTTAACAAAGACAGGACACTGATCGATGCCCCATTGTTGATCAGGACCCTAACCATGGAATAGGCTTTATACTTTACTGAGATGTGTAGTGCCTTGGTACTTCCTCTACCATCCGGGGGTATTTCATCATCATTGAAAGATATGTCATTTAAGGCCAAAATGCTCCCCGCTAAGTGACTTACATTATCTACTGACACGTTGTGAGCAACATAAGCTTGTTTTAGAACTGGTACAAGAGCTTCCCTGTGTGGCTTCGAGTTCAAAACTAGTGATAGCAGAGAAATTCTTATTGGTGTTTTGTTCAACCGCTCGACCATGCTATACTCGCTATGCTTTATCAGACGCAAAAATTTGTTAACTTCATCATTCTCAACTTCTCCCTTTTGGTCTTCCTTCGTTTCCTTATTGAATTTTTGATCATTAATTTCTGGTTGATTTTTTGAATTACTTCCTTACCATGAGGTTTTTCCCCATCGTGTGTGGCTTGTAACAATGCCCGCTTTGAGTTATGCCACCGAGTCCTAAGACGGACGTTAGAGGTATCAGATCCAACCACCTTGTAATCATATCTCCAAGGAACTCATTGGTCATCTCCATACTTAAAAGGGTAGGAAACCCTGATGACCAACACATCATTCTGTACGACCTTTAAGGTAGACTCTTTTTTAATATGGATTCTCTTTTTATATACGATGGTGATAGGTTTTGCATCTAACATGTTTATCTCATTGGTCTTAACACCTTCCCGTATCTCTAGTTGGAAAGAATCCAAGAGGCACTGTATATGTTCCCTAAACATTGGGAAAACTTAGATAGAATGTCCTCAAGCTCCTTGGTGGAATTTGTAGATTTGATCCATATCAATTCCCATTATAGACCTAGGTGGCTAGGCATGAATTAGATTTGACTTCCTCAAGATGTTGAAAAGTTATTTGAGCGGGGTTGTGATTTCTTCTACTCTTCTCCTTTAAAGGCTTTTTTCTTCAGTTATAACATTAACTGTTTGATTGTGGTTTGGTAATGGATTCGTGTTAACATCTAGTGTATTCTCTCGTTGAAAATTTATCTTTCTTGCCTTTATGAGATCTTGAACCTTATATTTCAATGCTAAGCAGTTGTCGATGGTATGACCTGGATTGTCAGAGTGATACTCACATCGAGCATTGGCATTATACCACCTTGGAAATGGTGGTTGCATTGGTTCCTTGTGTGTAGGTACAAGGAGGTGTTTTTCCACTAGAATTGGAAAAATTTCTGCGTAGGAGATGAGAATTGGATCAAACATAGGCCTCTCCCATGGCGGCCTTAATGGAGCTTGGGTTTGTGGGGACCCTGTTGGCATAGTTAACATGGGGGAATTTGTAACGAATACAAGTGGATGGTACATAAACAGTTAAGTATTGGTAGCATTTACGGTTGGATATTGGGGGCATGGAGGTATTGGGCTTGGGTATGAAAAGTAAGACTATGGGTATTTGTCTGGTGCGATTGTTTGTGTTTCTGCTTCCTTTTTCTTCGCAACGACACCTCTCTTCGCATTCAAAGGGTCATCTATTTTACCCGACTTCAATGCATTTTCTCTAATTTCTCCGGATAATACCATATCCGCGAAGGTCTTAGAGGAATTTCCTACCATCCTGTTGTAGTATATGGCTTTTAGCGTACCAACAAACAGAACAGTGGTCTCCTTTTCGTGAGCGGGGACTGTACTTGCGATACCAGGTCCCTTCACCATTGTGTGTATTCCTTAAAACCCTAATTGGAATTCTTTCCATGTTCTGTAGAGTTAGGCGGTCTTGGGCCATGTCTACAATATGTTTGTATTGATCAATAAATGCCCGTGCAAGCTCTCCCCAAGTTCGAATCCTGCTCCTGTCCAACTTTACATACTAGAAAGTTATAGATTCGGTCAGACTGTCTTGAAATATGTGCATAAACAATTTCTCATCGTTGGAGTAAGCAACCATTTTCCTACAGTACATGGCGATGTGAGTAATGGGGCAACTACTACCACTGATTTTTTCAATGTCAAGAACTTTGAATTTTGGTGGGACGACCACATCAGGTACTAGACACAGGCCTTCTATTTCTACAAATCTGAAGCTTTCTAATCCTTCGATGGCTTTCAGACGTTCCTCGATTAGGCTGAATTTATGAGCTTCTTCATCCATAATTGACACTCCCTTGTCCACTTCTCTCGACTCTTTATTTGTAGGAAACTCGTTTACTCTTGGGATCTGAATGGTCACACCTGGCACTTGAAGTGGTAAATCTTTGCGATATACCCCTGTATCATTATAAAAAGGTATTGGATTGTCCAAAGTGCTACTTCCTTCTTCTACCTTGGCATTGCCTTTGACCATTGTAGTCATCATTTCCATCATCCTTTCTATCTGTTCCTCCAGTTTGGCCATGCGTGATAATTTTTCTTCTGTCATCGTTTTGGCTTTTGAGCGGGTGTTATATCGGTGAGCTATCCTTGGTCCTTTCTTAAATGACATTTATTTCCAAAATTATAAAAATTATTTGGATTTTTCATAAAAATTGTTCTTTTATTTTTATTTTTTTAAAAGATGTTTTTGAATAAACAAATGAGCGAATGAGTGAACGAATGGATGAATGAATGAATGAAATTGAAGCATATTGTCGTAAATATACTTGAATGTAAACATTTTCTTTCATAGAAGGTTCGAAAACTGTTCGGCTTACAAAGTTTTTTTTTCATTTTTCATTTATACTTAAAGAAAATCCTAATCGATCCTATTTCCATAGGGCAAATCGCTACTAGTCGTTCTCGTCCCGGAAGCGCGCTTTCTTAGCCTCATACCATGATTACCATATTCCCTTTAACTCATATTCGCGATTCCTCCTATAGTCCATGTGAACTATCTGAGGCAGGCTCGAGTCAAAACAAGCTATTTGGCAATCGCCTTCTTTGCTCTAAGTATCCTCTAACATTCTCGCTATTATCCATATATTTTCTACCTCATGTAGAACAACTGAATCTTCTCGAAGTGTGTTCATGTTGAATATAGATGTGACACTATGCCCCAGGTATTTAAATGATGCATGAATTATGCCATAGAGAGACACAGAACCAAGAAAAAAAAAGTCAGTAAAAAAAATAATAAAGTCAAATGAAAAAAAATACGAAATTAAATCATAAAGCATTCGAAGAAAAAAATAAACACAAAACATACGAATAAATGCTCATGAAGTCCTATAGGGTATTATTTCGAGGGGTAAGGTCCGGCTCTTATGTCTAGGTTTCACATTTAAAATGGTCATTACATGCTAGCTTACAGCTGACCTTAATGCACGGGGAACCTAAGGCTTAAATACGACATCCATAGGGATGCGTTCGCCTTTTGAAAAGGGTTGGCCCTTGGGTGGTAAGACTTCCATAGAGTACACGGTAGCATTTGCTACACAAACATCTATGTCCTAACCATGGAGTAGTCCTTAAACTTATGCGGTGACATATTGTCACACGAAAGCCTAAGGCTACTCCTCCTAAACGGGTTGGGCCCAAACGTAGGACCGAAAGCAAGATACAACATGAATGAAAATTGTAGCCGCCCCAGACGGTAGAGTCGACATACAAATTAATCGATTTCATCGGTAAAAGAATAAATAAACATATTAGCATACAAATCAAAATAGTATAACTAATGAAATGAACAAATAAATCAATATTTAACACATATTCAACAATTTAAAATGACATTAGACAATTAAATAAATTAATGCTCGAATAAGTAAATCTAATATGCACAAATACTAAAAAACCTAGCTCTTAAACCTAATTAAGTCGACTCACTAACGTCCCCAGTGGAGTCGCCAAGCTGTCATAACGTTGCCTACATAAGAGTATGGGGGCCTAGTAAGCAAAGCTAGACACAGAGGGACTAAATTACGTAGAGTCGCCACTAACCAATTAGGGTTAGGTTGGTTAGCCACCTATCATCTAAAAATCTAGAATTAACACTACAGAAAAATCTTGAAAATCTAGACTTGATCTCATCACCAAATTTTAGGTTCAGGAGTACGATTACGTGTGGGGAAGGTTATAGCAACCATACAACGCCTATTCGGGGATTGTCCTACAGGGTTTAAGAGCTAGGTTTTTTTTATTTAAGCATATTAATGTATTACTCTAAGCTAAAATCTTATGGAAATCTTAAATAAAAACTCTAAAGGAAACGCCTCCGGTTTACTTGTAGCTCGATTAAGATGTGTTTACTAAGTGTATCTAATTTGAAACTTAAATTAGAGATTTTTACTTTTAACGGGAACCCTAAAGGATACCTAAATAATT
>JABFAC010248628.1:0-25433 GCA_013677245.1 Gossypium davidsonii
TGATAGTTTCAACTTTGCTAATTTAGGCTTGGGGTAAATCTATAAAGCCACCAATTGTGGAGGGGTTTGAGTGCAACTTGAACAAGTCTTCAAGGGCCTCTTTCTAAGCTTAAATAATCAGCGAATAAGCTGATTTGGGTCAGCTCTTGGGACAGTTTTTGGCCTATCCATTTCTTAGTCTGTTCGGTTCACTCGGTTTAGTTCAACTAGACCACTTTTTCATAATTAATAATAATTTATTAACCTAAATTAAACTTGATATAAATTAAAATTAATTATATTATGAATTAATACATATAATTTTTGAACTTCTGAGGCTAAAATTTAGTTCACCTCGATACTTCAAATTGCTTCTCGATTTTGCGCTTCTAGTAGTGTCTAGCGAGCCAATTTTCGCCCTTTGTGCAAATCTATCGAAAATAACCAAAATTCATCAAAATTAATTATAAAATTAACTAAAATTCAACATGTTCATATTTTAAGTGCACTTTAATTATTTTGTAAAAATTAATTAATTTTTTGACAAGAATTTTATCAAAATTGTATGATTTTAAGGTAAAAAGGGTATGTAAAAATGTGTAAATTTGTGTTTCCAGTAATCAATAGACTTAGGCAGATCGGAGTGGCAGAGTCTCGCGTTGACCACTTGTCTATAAACTGACTTTAAATAAAGATTTTATTTATCTAAGAATTATTTTTGGGATTTTTGTATTAATTGCACTCTCCGGATTGTTTGGTTTAATTTTTGGGTTTTGGATTTTTTTTTAATACTTTACTTGCTACGGTTATCTAAAAACATGGTTTGTACTAAAACAAAGGTTTTCTGAAAATACTAATGGGATTTTCAAATATAAGGATTTAATAACTTCCGTTGTAAATTACTTATTGGCAAATAAATGAATTAAATAACACTTTCGATAATAGATATAAACGAATATAAATTATACAGCTTGAATGATTTGACGAAACGAATCAATTTTCAAAACTCTCCTTTGTGACACTTCTTGATTCGGCCATAACATCTAAGTTGGGTTTGGGGTGTTACATTTAGTGGTATCAGAGCAAAGTTGCAAAACTTGGGATGCGAATTTTGGGTTCCAAAATTATGTTTCAAAAAGAATTGGTTTTCAAATAATTGGGATAATTATGAGAAAGTATGTGATACAGCAAGTCTCCGGCGCCGATCCTGTAAGTATTTCTGAACTTAGATAGTATATTCTGAAAACACTATAGATAGTACTTTCTAAAACTGTACTGAAATAGCTAGAGACTGAAACATCTGAAAACATCTCTAAACTTCTGATAATTTTTGCATAAAATATCAGCTAATAAATATTGAAACTGATATATAAAATTTTATAATGTAGATAAAATTTGAAATACATAATGAGTGCTCGTAGAACTCATAGACATTACATTTGTTGCCGCGATAGAGTCCGTAGGGGGCTCTAGCTGAGTATTCCTCTCTGGGCAGTATGCCAAATTTAGACAGGAGTGAGACACCGGTTTCGCCTGCTACTGAGACTGGGTCTCAAAGCCATTTGGTTGGGGATGACGCACTATCCCAAGCCATTTTGAAGGTGTTAGAGAGGGTCACCGGACCCTATACTGGATCTGGGGGTCGTGGGTCGGTAACTTAACGACTTCGATCCAATGGTGCTGAGCTATTTAGGGGTGTCACTAGAGTCGCCCCTTCTGTGGCCGAGTATTGGTTGGAGGCCACCAACAGGATTATGAACAATTAGATTGTACTCCCAAGCAGAAACTTAAGGGTGCAGTCTCTTTGCTTCGTGACGAGACGTATTAGTGGTGGTTATCGGTTGAGGAGGGTACTCAGCCAGACTGTCTGAACTGGGATTTCTTCAAGATTGCTTTCCAGGGGAAATATGTGGGGGCGAGCTATGTGGATGCTTGTACGCGTGAGTTTAGGAATCTCATGCAAGGTGATAGATTAGTGGCCGAGTATGAGGCTGAGTTTCTGAGGTTGAGCCACTACGCTTGAGGCATGGTGGCGTCTGAATATGAGAAATGTGTCTGTTTTCAGGATGGCTTGAGGGATAATTTGAGGGTACTAATTGCTCCACTAAGGGAGTGAGAGTTCGTGGTTCTGGTAGATAAGGTGAATATCGCCGAAGAGGTTAAACGCGTGGAGCGCTAAAATAAGGACTGAGAGAGAGGCAAGAATAGTAGGGATTCAGAGTCCTCTAGTTCTGTTCAGAGGCCTAAGAAATGGGCCAGACTTGATAGGCCTGTTATAGTGAGGGTTCCAGTTACTCCTACAGGGATTCATCCTTGTGGGGATTATTGTAGGCGTCATCCGGGTGAGTGTTGGAGGAGGTTAGGAGATTGTTTGAAGTGTGAATCTTTGAAGCATTGTATTAGGGAGTGTCCACAGTGGGCTGATTAGATGCAAGCTTTAGGACCAGGTTCTGTACAGCCTCAAAGGGCAAGTCAGCAGCCCACTAGGGGCCATGGATTGGCTACGGGTGGTAATGGTATGGGCCAAGGGCAGAGAGCACTGGACAGAGGTGCTAGTCAGCCTGAGGCGAGGCAGCCTACATTGGTTTATGCTGCTCGACGCTAAAAGGATAGAGACACTCCTGACGTTATCATTGGTACGTTCTTTAGTTTTGATGTACCTTATACTGCTCTGATAGACATAGGCTCTACACACTCCTATGTAGCTAGTTCTGTTTCTGAAAACCTGGGGATTTTTGTTGAGAGCACTTCTAGTGAAATCACTGTACTGAGTCTGTTGGGGCAGTCTGTTATAGTTAATAGACTTTATAAGAATGTTTCGTTAGAAGTGCAAGGGGTCGTATTTCTGGCAAACCTGATGGAGTTATCGTTTGGGGAGTTTGACTTGATTCTAGGTATGGATTGGTTGGTTGAGCACCGAGCCAGTTTGGATTGTGCAACTAAGAGGGTCGTTCTAAGGACCAAGGATGATAAGGAAGTGGTTGTGATCGGTGAGCGTCGAGATTATCTGTCAAATGTGATCTCCACTCTTGTGGCTGAAAAACTGGTTTGGAAAGGGTATGAGGTGTATTTGGCTTAATTCAATGTTTCTATTTCTTGGGACTCTTCTGTTGAAGATATTAGAACAGTGAGGGATTTTCCGGATGTCTTTCCTGAGGAGTTACTGGGTTTACCTTCGAATCAAGAAGTTGAGTTCAGCATTAAGCTTCTATCGGGTACAGCTCCGATGTCCATCACTCCTTACCGAATGGCACCAAAGGAGCTTACAGAGCTTAAAGCTCAACTTTAAGAGCTTTTGGATCGTGGTTTCATCCGTCCTAGTGTGTCTCTATTGGGGGCACCGATTCTGTTTTTGTGGAAAAAGAATGGGCCATAAGGATGCGTATTGATTATCGACAGTTGAATAAACTAACGGTGAAAAATAAGTATCCACTTCTGAGGATAGATGATTTGTTTGATCAATTTCGAAGGGCTTCTGTGTTTTAAAAAATTGATTTTTGTTTTGGTATCATCGGCTTAGAGTTAAAGAAGTTGATGTTCATAAGATTGCATTTAAGACTCGTTATGGGCACTACGAGTTCCTAGTTATGCCCTTTGGTCTGAATAATGCTCCGGCTGCATTCATGGATCTGATGAACCGAGTCTTACAGCCATATCCGGATCAGTTTGTCGTGGTTCATTGATGATATTCTAGTTTACTCGAAAATCAAGGATGAGCATGATGAACATCTTAGAGTAGTACTTCAAATACTCCGAGAGAAGTGGCTCTACACTAAGTTAAGCAAGTGTGAGTTCTAGTTGTGAGAGGTAACTTTTCCGGGTCACGTGGTTTCTGTTGAGGGGATTCGAGTTGATCCTAGAAAAATTGAGGCTGTGCTGGATTGGAAGCAGTCTAAGAACGTATCTGAGATCCGCAGTTTTTTGGGTTTTGCAGGATATTATCGGCGGTTTGTTGAGGTGTTCTCTCTGATTGCAACTCCTTTGACTAAGCTTCTACGCAAGGGATTTCCTTTTGTTTGGACTATACGTAACAATCGAGCTTCGAGAAGCTCAAGTCTATTCTGACTCAGGCTCATGTTCTGATACAGCTTGAACCTGGTAAAGAATTTATGCTATACAGTGATGCATTGCACGTCGGTTTGGGATGTGTATTGATGTAAAATGGTAATCTTGTGGCTTATGCGTCCCGTCAGCTTAAGACGCATGAAGGGAATTATCTTACGCATGATCCTGAGTTGGCTGTTGTGTTTTTTGCGTTAAAGATTTGGAGGCATTATCTATATGGTGAGAGGTGTATCATCTACACTGATCACAAGAGCCTCAAGTATCTCCTTACTCAAAAGGAGTTGAATCTTAGGTAGCATCACTGGATTGAGCTGCTCAAATATTATGACTGTACTATTAAGTATCATCCGGGTAAGGCCAATGTGGTGGCTGATGCTCTCAGTCGTAGAGCGATTACTAATTTGAGAGAGATGTTCTCTCGCCTTAGTTTGTTTGATGATAGAGGTCTTTTAGCCGAGTTGCAAGTTAAGCCGCCTTGGATTGATCAGATTTGGGATAAGCAGTTAGGAGATCAGTCTCTGGGTTTGCAATTTCGTTAGATTGAGAGTGGCAGTACTTTCGATTTTGGGCTGAATAAAGATGGAGTTTGGTATTTTTGAGGTCGAATCTATGTGTCGAATGATTCTGATCTGAGGCAGTCGATTCTGAGACAGGCACATAGTAGCCTTTACACATGCATTTGGTGGGAATAAGATGTATTGGGATCTCCGTGAGCTGTATTAGTGGCCGGGTTTGAAACGTGAGGTTATAGATTACGTTGCTTGTTGTCTGATGTGCCAGCAAGTTAAGGCTGAGCATCAGTTGCCTTCAGGTTTGTTGCAACCCATTAAGATTCTTTTATGGAAGTGAGAACAAGTGATGATAGACTTCGTTAGTGGGTTGCCCTTGACACCCATTAAGAAGGATTCTGTTTGGGTCATCATGGATCGATTGACCAAGTCTGCTCATTTTAATCTGGTTCAGACGGACTACTCTCTGTAGAATTTAGCGAAGCTCTATATCGCTGAGAATGTAAGATTACATGGGGTTCATGTTTCAATAATTTTTGATAGAGATCCTCGCTTCACTTCTCAGTTCTAAATGAAATTGCACGGGGCTCTGGGTTCGAGATTGGACTTCAGTACTACATTTCATCCTCAGACTGATGACCAATCTGAGAGGGTGATTCAAATATTAGAGGATATGCTTTGGAGTTGTGTAATAGATTTCTAAGGTAGTTGAGAGGATTCTCTACCGCTAGCATCCAGATTGCACCTTACGAGGCTTTGTATGGTCATAGGTGTCGTACTCCGCTATGTTGGACTAAGTTGGGTGAGCGTTAGGTTTTGGGTTTTGAGTTCGTTTCTGAGACCGATGGTAATGTTAAACTGATTTGGGATCGTCTAAAGGTGACTTCTGATAGACAGAAGTCTTATGCAGATCTGAAGAGGAGAGATATAGAGTACTTTGTGAGAGACTTCATTTTTCTTAAGGTTTCTCCGTGGAAGAAAGTTCTGGGGTTCGGTCGTAAGGGAAAGTTCAGCACCAGGTGTATTGGGCCGTATCGAATTCTGAAGCGTGTGGGATTGGTCACTTATCAGTTGGATTACCTCTAGAGTTTGACCACATTCACGATGTATTTCATGTCTCAATGTTAAGGCAGTACGAGTCTGAACCATCTAACGTTGTTTCTGTTAAGGAGATCAAGATTAGACCGGATTTGACTTTTTGAGGAAGAGTCGATTCAGATTTTGGTTCATGATATTAAGGTTCTGAAGAGGAAGTCCATACCGTTAGTGAAGGTTCTGTGGCGGAATCATGGCTCTGAGGAAGCCACGTGGGAACCTGAGGACTCGATACGTCAGCAGTATCCTCAATTGTTTGGATTAGGTAAATTTTGAGATCAAAATTTCTTTTAGGGGGTAGAGTTGTAACGCCCTGATAAATTTATTTCTGTATCTTTGAATTTTGACACAAATGTGTATCTACTTCAGTGGTTAAGTGTTCTAGGTGTGTGTGTGAGGTATTGGGTTCAAGTCCCACTTTTAGAAAATTTTGTTTGTTTTTCTAATCCTAGCCTTGCCTTTCTTGAGTGGGTTTATATAAAATTGTTTGTTAATCCATATCAGAATAAGCCCGTTGCTTCAGGTGGTAAGGGGGTTGCTGTGTTGTAGGTCCTGTGTTCGAATCCCTGCGTAAGCATACGTGATAATTTTTGCTTCGGGTATCTTATAGAAGTTGGAAGGAACTGAAATTCTGAGGTGGTTGTGAGTTAGTGGGTTAGTGGGGTGTGGGGAGTGGGAGAAAAATTAGGGATAGGTTATCAGATTTTCTGAGTGGTTATTTTCCCCTTTTTCTTTTTTCTTTCTCTATTTTTCAAAAAACCCTCCTCCCTTTTTCTGACGTTTCATTTTTGATCTCCTTGTCAATTTCTTCTCTTTTCTTTCCATCAATTTTTGTCTTCATCTTTTTGTTCATTGTGGTGTTTCTGGTTCTTTGCTTTCGTACGTTTTAGTAATTGGTGGTGGTAAGGTTTTGGGGGTTAGGGAGGTTTCTTTTAATGTCGTATTAGGTGTTGTTGTCTGTTTCGGTCGTTGTTTTTTTTGGTTTTTGGCAGTAGCAATCATGAGGAACGGGACTATTCTCTCGTAGAATCATAGTCGATCGTTCAGGGCTTTAGGGTAAGTATTGAACGTTTGAATTGAATTATTTTCGATTTAGTGGTTTCAGTTTAATTGCGAATTAAGACTAATTTTAGGAAGTTGTTGTATCGATTTTAGGTGCTAGTCGGCTCAAGAGTGACTTTTACATCAAACCGTATTAGGTGTGTACCAAAAACGCAAAAGAATTAAGTTTCAGCGATAGTAAAAAAACCACACTGTCGACCCCACATGGGCATTTGCCTTGCCGTGTGGTTGGTCGTGTGCGAGACACGACCGTGTGTTTGATGAGGGCATGGTCGTGCACTAGACATGGTCGTATGGCGGTGTGAGTGTAGCCGTGTGGGCTACACAAGCGTGTGGGTTTGGGGCTACACCGTGTGGGCCACACAGGCAAGGCCAATCTGGGCGTATAGGCCCAAACGGGCTTGTGGGCCCATATTTCCAAAATTTTCCCTAGGGTTGTGCGGGTCATTTCGATCGACTGTGGGCCTATCGTAGGGTCGGTAAGGGAAAACCAAACTCTAGATTAAGTGATTTTTTCTAGTAGTATGTTCTGAGTAGGACACTGTTATGCATGTCTGACTATTCTGCGATTTGTATATCTAATATCTCTATGCAAGCATGTTAAGCATGATAATTCTGTATCTTTAATCGTTAATTATGTTTGGGGTGGGTGTTTTTAACCCCACATGGTATGATGGGATGGTCGGAGTTGGTCTGTAGAGGATGGGGGTAGGATTTTGTATATCTGATTTGCATATATGTATATGTTTTCTGTATCTGAAATGGACATCAGTCCAAATCTATATCTAACTATTTGTGAGATTTCTGTATGTTTTACGTATCTATTTCTATGGGTTACACACTGAGTTTACGTAAACTCACTTCTATTTGTCTGGTCCATTCCGTTAATCCACAGACTTAGGCGGAACGGAGTGGTGGAGTCTCGCGGTGACCACTAGTCTATGAACTGACTTTAAATAAAGGTTTTTTTTATCTAAGAATTATTTTTGGCAGTTTTGTATTAATTGGACTCTCCGGATTGTTTGGTTTAATTTTTGGGATTTGGATTTTTCGTTTAATACTTTATTTGCGACGGTTATCTAAAAACATGGTTTTTACTAAAAACAAAGGTTTTCTGAAAATACGAACAGGATTTTCAAATATAACGATTTCATGAATGTCGTTGTAAATTACGTATTGGGAAATAAATGAATTAAATAAAACTTTTGATAATAGATATAAAAAATATAAATTATAAAGCTTGAATGACTTGACGAAACGACTCAGTTTTCAAAACCCTTCTTCTTGACACCTCCGGATTTGGTCATAATGTTTAGGCTAGTTTGGGGTGTTACATGATGAATTATCATAAACCAAGTCATCATTATAATGAAATCTCATTTTAGGTAATTGAAAAGATAAAACTCATTCAAGTTAACTATTAGAACTTTCACTGACTCATGATGCTGCTCACACAAACTTCAGAGGATCTGCAACACATGCCAGATCTCAAGCCATCGTTACGGTCTGTCTCATCGATACATAGTATCTACTGAATAACCACCGGCTCAAGGCCTGCTAAATAATCATCAGCTCATAGCCTGCTAAGTAATCATCGGCTCAAGGCATGTTAAATAATCAATAGCTTAAGGCCTGGTAAATAATCACCGGCTCAAGGCCTATTATTTAGGTACATCACGAACTCACAATATTCATTTATTATTTATTTTCTAATCATTCACTAGATAATAACAACATTAAATCTAATTATAATAAAGCTTGTAATAATTAAAAATCATTATAACCATGAGAATAATATTACGCACTTACCTCAACAAAAATAGTTGTAAAAACGAAGTCAATGACTAATCTGACACATTAACTTTTCCTCGATTTAGATCCATTTGGTTCGTTTCTTGATCTAAAGAGTAATTTAATTCAATTAAAAAGTTAAAGTAACTCAAAGTATCTAATTTAAACTTATAATTCATATTATTGTGAAATTACAAAATTACCCTAATATTTTACCTCTTATGCAATTTAGTCCCTAAACCCGAAACTTGAAATTTACCATTTTTTTAGCCATCAACAAAGCTAGTCGAATTTATCTTATCCAAATATTAGCCCATAATCATCAAAATTTTACATAAAATCCAATAAATTTTACTTTTTAATAATTTAATCCTTTAACATTAAAATTACTAAAAATCACTTAACAAAATACTTCTATTTAACAACCAAGTTTAACAATCTGTCATAAAACTTCAAAAACATATCAAATTCATCCATGGCATACTCTATAACATTTAATAGTTTTACATATTAACCCCCAGGTTAGCTAGATTATGCTAATACGAGCTTGAAAACATAACAATTACTAAAAATGGGACAAAATTACTCACCGTGCAAGAAGAATCAAGCATGGTTGAATGCTTAGGTTTCTTTTTCATGGAGAATTCGGCTACTCCTTCCATTTGGGGAAGATGACACTATTTTCATCTTTGTTTAAACTTAATTTATTATTTAATTACCATTTTTCCCTTTTAAAATTTACTTATAAAATGACAACACCATGCCGATAATTGTCCACTACCAATATACATGGTATAATTACCCACTAAGTGATGCAAGCTCTTCCTTGTAGGATGATTATGAGTCGCAAGATACCCGATTAAAATTAAGAAGTATCAATGTAATGCACTTTGTAAAGGTTGAAATGTTAATGGTTGGCTTTGAAAAGGGTGGTTTATAGATAATAATGGAAGAAGGAAGGTTAAGATTTGATTCAGTTTAAGGACTCAATAATTAACCAATATTATAGAACAATACTGACCCAATCCTTATATTAGTACTTAAGATGATACAAAAGGAAAACAAGAACTATGACCCTCTATCTAGAAAGATAGGAACCAATAGGTATAAAGGATGAAAGCCACACTTCTAAGAAGTGATAAGTTCGAATGAAAATAGATTGACGCCACAAGGAATGTTTGATAAGTCAATTTAAGTTTCTAAGAAGTGATAAGTTTGAATGAAAATAGATTGACGCCACAAGGAATGCTTGATGAGTCAATTTAAGTCAAATCAGAACAAGGAGAGTGAACCCTCACAATAAGATTAAAATTCATCAAAAGTTGTTACAAAGTGTCTCAAGCCTTGTATTTATAGGTTGTACAAGGAACCAGCCGAATAGGAATGAGATAACAATCAGAATAAATGTGTTTGATGTCATTAATTCGTTCAAAGCATCCATTGAGAGTTTCTAGACGTTGATGATGCCAAAAGCCTTGTTCACATTGTGAAATTTGTATTCCTAAACAGCCAATTACATTGGTCCTTGAGAGTTGACTGAATGTACATGGAATTGAATGGTTTCAATAGTGTGAACATGAATTGATGCTGCCTTGATAATCTAATGGTCACTTGGGATATGTAGATCATTCGTGCAGATTGTGTTGTACGAAGAATTTCTAGGTGTGAACAGCAAGAAGTGAACGGTTCCATAGGTGTGAACTTGGTAGCCAATTGAATGGTCAAGTGTGAAAACACTTGATGCTTTACTTTTCACGAAATGGCTCATGGGAGGTTGTGTTCAGCTCCTTAAATGCAGTTTACGCAACATGAACAGTTTGGGAGGAAGCTTCCTAGCAGTCGCAAAGTGGAAAATCTAGTCAAAACTAAGACAACGTTTAAATGCAACAATTTAATACAAAATACACACTTAATTTGTATGAAATATTAATGATGTAAGAATTAAGACACATAATTAAAGTGCAATATTTAAGACACACATTTAAGATGCCTAAACTAAGACATAATTAAAACTCAAACTAGAATAACTAAATGGATAAAATCCTTATTTTCAACAACCGAATTTAAACATACAAATATTAAAGTTTTACATGCAGCACATTGCATGGAATGCATGGTTCGCATGAAATGCATGGGTTGCATGGAATGCATGAAATGGATGTTTTGTATGGGACGTATGGAGTGCATGCCCAAACTCGATCAATTAAACCCGGGATGCCCTCTTGGAAGCTCGATTGGATCTTGCAAGGTTTCATGAGTTGCTGGTTCAACATCAAGGGTTTTGGTTGGGTCCATGCTCGCATCATCCCCTCACCCTTCGAAGCGATTTGTCCCTAAATCATCCCCTATATCATAAGGAGAGAGATCAGAAACATTGAAACTTGTACTAACGCTATACTCACCTGGATGGTCCAATTTGTATGCATTATCATTAATTTTCTCCAACACTTGGAAAGGTCCATCGCCTCTGGGTAACAACTTAGATATTCTTTGAGCAGGGAATATTTGTTTTCGCATGTGGATCCAAACCCAATCTTTGGGTTCAAAAACTACTCTTTTGTGTCCCTTATTGGCTTTGTTTGCATACTACTTGGTTCTCTTCTTGATGTTTTCCCTCACTTTTTGGTGTAGATTCTTCACAAACGCAGCCTTATTTTTTACCATCTTCATGTACAAATTAATTAGTAGGTAAAGGAATTAAATCTAAGGGAGTCAAAGGATTAAAATTGTAGACAACTTCAAATGCTGAATGCTTAGCGGCCGAATGGATAGATCGATTGTAAGCAAACTCGATATGCGACAAGCACTCTTCCCATGTTTTCAAATTTTTCTGAATAATTGCTCTCAACAAGGTTGATAAAACTCAATTAACCACTTCGGTTTGGCCATCCGTTAATGGGTGGCATGTTGTGGAAAATAATAAATTGGTGCCAAGCTTGCTCCACAAAGTCCTCTAAAAATGGCTAAAGAATTTGGCATCTCGATTCGATACAATCGTCCTTGGTACTCCTTGTAGTCAAACCACTTCCCTGAAAAATAGATTTGCTACATTTGAAGCATCATCAGTCTTGTGGCATGGAATAAAGTGAGCCATTTTAGAGAATCTGTCAACTACTACAAAAATTGAGTCTTTCCCACTTTTAGCCCTAGGAAGTCCTAGTACAAAATTCATAGAAATGTCTACCCATGGTTCTTCAGGAATGGGTAGTGGAGTGTAAAATCCATGAGGCTTAATGCGAGATTTTTCCTTCTTACAAGTGATGCATCGGTCGCATACTCTCTCAACATCTAACCTCATCTTGGGCCAAAAGAAATGTTCATGGAGCATGGCTAATGTTTTGATCACTCCAAAGTGCCCCATGAGACCTCCACTATGCTCCTTTTCACGAGAACATCTCGAATAGAAACTTGAGGGATACATAATTTACCTTCTTGAAAGAGGTATCCATCATGTTTATAGTGCCTTTCGAATGCCCCCTTTTCACAAGCTTTGTAGATATCCAAAAAATCAACATCTGTTTCATAAAATTCCTTAAGATACGCAAAGCCAAGAAATTTAAAATCTAATTTATTAAGAAGTGCGTACCTTTTTGATAATGCATCTGCAACGAAATTTTCTTTACCTTTCTTGTATTTAATCACATAAGGAAATGATTCAATGAATTCCACCCATTTGGCATGTCTCTTGTTCAACTTGTTTTGGCCCTGAAGATGTTTTAATGCCTTATGATCGGTGTGAATGACAAACTCCTTGGGCCATAGGTAGTGTTGCCAAGTTTTCAATTCTCAGATTAATTCGTACATCTCCTTATCATATGTTGGGTAATTAAGGGTAGCACCATTCAGTTTATCACTAAAGTAGGCTATGGGACGTCCATTTTGTGGTAGAGTAGCTTCAACCCCTATTCCTAAAGCATCGCATTCAATCTCAAAATTTTTTGTAAAATCAGGTAAAGATAACAATGGTGCATTTGTCAAGCAATCTTTAATCAAAGTGAAAGGCTTCTCTTGTTTCTCACCCCAATGAAAGTTTGAACTTTTCTTGATAATTCCAATTAAATGAGCAGCTATAGTGCTAAAGTTAGGGACAAACCTTTGGTAAAAACTAGCAAGACCATGAAATCTTCTTACTTGGCTTATACTAGTAGATCGTGGCCACTCTCAGATTGCTTTTACCTTCTGTTGATTGACTTTGAGGCCTTTCGAGCTAACCACAAAACCTAGAAAAACAAGTTTCTTAGTGTAAAAGGAACATTTTTTAAGATTTGCAAATAAAGTTTCCTTCCGTAATACTTCCAACACGGATTTTAAATGATGAATATGATCTTTCAAAGACTTACTGTAAATCAATATATCATCAAAATACACTACACAAAATTTACCAATAAAGTATCGAAGGACATGATTCATTAACCGCATAAAGGTGCTTGGTACATTAGTTAGGCCGAAGGGTATAACCACCCACTCATGCAAACCGTGCTTGGTTTTGAATGCAGTTTCCATTGGTCTCCTTCTCTTATGATGGTAGCCACTATTTATATCTATTTTGGAGAAAATACGAGCTCCAATTAGCTCATCTAACATGTCATCTAAGTACAGGATAAGGTATCAATACTTGATGGTAATCTTATTGACTGCACGACAACTCATGCACATGCAACAAAGGTCATCTTTCTTAGATACCAACAGCATGGGCACGACACATGGGCTTAGGCTTTCTCGAACATACCCCTTTTCCATTAGCTTGGTAACTTACCTTTGTAGCTCCTTGGTTTCCTCAAGGTTGCTTCGATAGGCTGGCCGATTTTGGATAACGGCTCTGGGAATAAAGTCTATTTGATGCTCGATGCCCCTAATGGGTGGCAACCCACTCGAGATGTCCTCCGGTAACACATCCTCGAGCTCCTGCGACAAAGACATGATAGATGAAGGAAGAGTGTCATCTAAATCATTAGTACTAAACATACCTTCCTTGTACATGAGCACAAGCAAAAGATGTTTCAAAAGTAAAGACTTTCTGATTTCCCTTTCTTTTGTAAAAATACTCAACTTTCCCAACACACTCTCTTATTTTCTTTAATTTTTCTCTCGTGTTTTTACCTCACTCTCTTTCTTTCTCTCTTTTGTTTTTGACTCATTCTTTCCTTTCTTCTTTTCTATTTTCTTGTCTTTTGCTCTCTCATTCTTTTCTCATTTTCTTTCACTCTCGATTTTTCATAAGACTCTCTTAATTGGAGTTGATCTTCATAAACTTGTTCGGGAGTAAGTGTTGCCAAAGTAACGTTCTTCCCATGGTGTTTGAAGGTATACCGATTGGTATAACCATCATGCAACACTCGACGATCAAATTATCATGGTCTCCCTAACAATAAATGACTAGCATGTATTGGCACTACATTGCAAATGACTTCGTCACTGTATTTTCCAATCAAGAAAGTGATGACAGCTTGCTTAGTAACTTTGAGCTCACCATCGTCATTGAGCCATTGAAGCTTATAAGGATGTGGATGTTTGGTGGTTGTTAGTCGAGTTTTTCTACTAACAAGCTGCTAGCAACATTAGTACAACTACCACCATCTATAATGACACTACATACCTTTCCTTGGACGTGGCAGCGTGTGTGAAAGATGTTTTCACGTTGTTGCTCATTCTCCACAGTTTGGATGCTCAAGCTTTGCTTAATAACAAGGATTTCACCATCCACTGCATACTCCAAGTCATCCTCCTCATCAGCAGGTATTTTGGGCTCATCTTCCTTTTCAAGTTCAGATTCTATCTTACCATTGTCCCTTAGAATCATAACGCTCTAATTTGGACAATGGTTGGTAATATGGCCCCTCCTAAGGCATTTGAAACACTTGATGTCTCAAATTCGATTTGGCACGGCCTCGTTCTTTCCTTTACTCGAATCTCTACTCGGCTTATTAGCCTTTGATGCAACAATGTTGTCTTTGGTTCGAAAGGTGGTATCTTTTTGTAGGTTCTTTGACCCTACTTCGATATGGAAACAAAGTTAGAAAGCATTCGGGTGGTACCTTTTCTTTTCAATTATTTTTCCACCTTGATTGCCATGTGAACCATATCAACAATCTCAACATAGTGTTGCAATTCAACTATATTGGCGATGTCTCGATTGAGGCCAGCTAGAAATCTTGCCATGGTGGCCTCTCAGTCTTCTACAACATTGGCACGTATCATTACTATTTCCATCTCCTTGAAGTAATCCTCCATCCTTCAATTACCTTAGGTGAGATTTTGTGATTTTTGGTACAATTGTCGATGGTAGTGGGCTGGTATGAACCTCTTTCTCATAATAGCTTTCATTTTAGCCCATGCAGACACGGGTCATTTACCATTTCTTCTCTTACTCAAGGTTAGCTGATCCCACCAAATAATAGCATAATTAGAGAATTCAATGGCAGCAAGTTTTACCTTTTTGCTTTTTGAGTAGTTATGGCATTCAAACACGAGTTCAATCTTCTTTTCCCACTCTAATTAAGCTTCGGGGTCAGTTTTTCCTTGGAACAGAGGGACTGCCATTTTAATATTGCTACTAAGGTTATCATCAATTTGATTTCATTCCCTTAGCCCTCGGTTTCTTTGACCTCAACTCCTCAAGCTATGACTAGAGGCTTGATCACTTTCCATCTCACTTGGATCATAGTAATCTTCTTGATTTGACCTTAGAGGACCTCGCTCCCTTCTTTGATTTTGAGGAGAACGTCCCCTTTGGGCTCTTTCCTCTAATTGGTCCAATTATTCTTACATTGGCTCCAACCAACATTGCAACATTCTATCTATCTCACGAATGAGAGCTTGGTATGCTAGATCGGGCACACCACCACCAACAACAACATTATTCCTTTCGGGAATTCGAGATATGATGTTTTCTCACAAATAAATCTCATTGGTACTCTAAAAAAGAAATGTTCACTCCTCTCGTGTTTACACTCGTTACTGGCTTTTAGCCCCTCTAATGCTTTCTCGCACTATTGCCTTTTACCACTCTTGCTCTTTTCTCTAAGTTCTTATGTGACTTCTTTAGACTTAAGCAAAAAAAACCTTGTGGAATAGGCTTCAAAAGTGATGTAAGGTAGGTATTAAGGTTAGGTGATAGGGAAGGCTTAGAAGAAAAAGCTAAGGTAACTTGAAGTGTGCCTGAAATCGTTGCGGTCAAGGAAAACTTGTACTTGGGAACATAAACACTTTCAAATAGCTTTTTGTTTCTTTTTTTATAGAATTTCTAATCTTCCTTTTGTATTTTCAAACTTGGGATGTAGATATCTTGTATTCTCTTTTTTTTGAATTTTTTTAAATTTTTTTTGAAATACCAATTTCGGGAGAGATAAAAGCGTTGGATACTTACTTAATTTAGCTAGCTTTGATACCAAATGATACGAGCTTGTCCTTATAGGATGATTATGAATCGTGAGATTTCCCGATCGAAATTAAGAAGTATCAATGTAATGAACTTTGTAAAGGTTGAAACGTTAATGGCTGGCTTTGAAAAGGGTGGTTTGATGGATAATAATGGAAGAAGGAAGGATAAGCTTTGATTTTGTTTAAGGACTCAAGAATGAACCAATATTATAGAACAATATTAACCCAATCCTTATATTAGTACTTAATATATACAAAAGGAAAACAAGAACCATGACCCTTTTATCTAGAAAGATAGGAACCAATCGGTATAAAGGATGAATGCCACACTTCTAAGAAATGATAAGTTCGAATAAAAAAAGACTGATGCCACAAGGAATGCTTGATAAGTCAATTTGAGTCACATGAGAACAAGGAGAGTGAACGCTTACAATAAGATTAAAATTCATCAAAAGTTGTTACAAAATGTCTCTAGCCTCATATTTACAGGCTATACAAGGAACCAGCCGAATAGGCATGAGATAATAATCAGAATAAATGTGTTTAATGTCTATTAAATCGTTCAAAGCATCCCTTGAGAGTTTCTAGACGTTGATGATGCCAAAAGCCTTGTTCACATTGTGAAATTTGTATTCCCAAACAGCCAATTACACTGGTCCTTGAGAGTTGACTGAATGCGCCTAGAATTGAATGGTTTCAATAGTGTGAACATAAATTGATGCTGCCTTGATAACCGAATGGTCACTTGGGATATGTAGATAGTGCAGATTGTGTTGTACGAAGAGTCTCAAGGTGTGAACAGCAAGAAGTTAATGGTTCCATAGGTGTGAACTTCGTAGCCAACCGAATGGTCAAGTGTGAAAACACTTGATGCTTTGCTTTTCACGAAATGGCTCATGGGAGGTTGTGTTCAGCTCCTTAAATGCAATTTACACAACACAAATAGTTTGGGAGGAAGCTTCCTAGCAGCAGCAAAGTGAACAATCTAGTCAAAACTAAGGCAAGGTTTAAATGCAACAATTTAAGACAAAACACACATTTAATTTGTATAAAATATTAATGATGTAAGAATTAATACACATAATTAAAGTGTAGTATCTAAGACAAACATTTAAGATGTCTAAACTAAGACATAATTAAAACTGAAACTAAAATAACTAAATGGATAAAATCCTTATTTCTAGCAACTGAATTTAAACACACAAATATTAAAGTTTTACATACAGCACATTGCATGGTTCGCATGAAATGCATGGGTTGCATGGAATGCATGAAATGCATGCTTTGCGTGGACCGCATGGAGTGCATGCCCAAACTCGATCAATTAAACCCGGGATAGCTTCTTTAAACTTCTTGGATCGTGCGTGAGTAATTAGCGCTCTTGGAAGCTCGATTCGATCTTACAAGGTTTCACGAGTTGCTTGTTCGACATCAAGGGTTTTGGTTGGGTCCATGCTAGCATCACTAAGTCCTTTAATTTAAGATTTCATAGCCATTTAATCCCTTTAACATATAGAATTTAATTTTTACATCTTTTACGATTTAGTTCTTTTCGATTAATTAACTATTTAAACGTTAAAATTTCTTAACCAAATTTTAGTATGACTCTATTAACAATCTGTAAATATTACTTGATTTATGAAAAAGAGGTCTCGAAACCTCATTTTCAAAATCACTTGAATTTAATGATTTACCACTTTAACTTAATTATTCGTTCAAATAACATAAATTATCAAATAAAAATTTATTATAATACTATATTTGGCTCTTAAGTATCAAATAAAATATTTACGAATTCACTCATCGATTTTGTGGCCCCTAAACCACTATTTCTGACACTATTGAGAAATGGGTTATTACAACTCTCCCCTTCTTAAGAAAATTTTGTCCTCAAAATTTCTCACCTATGATGCAAACTCGTACTCGTTGATGAAATCGAGTCGCTTGTTGCCTGATCGTAAAATTAAGTAACAAAGTGTATGTTAATCAAAAAGACTATTTTCAAAGGTTGATAGTTTAAAATAAAGGAAATTAATGGATGATAAATTGTTGGAAAGATGGATATTGAACTCAACAGCGAAAGAATGAACCACTATTAGAAAATAGAGACCCAATTCTTATTAAGCTATCTAGGTGAAAGATGAATAGATGGATAGGACCATGACCCTCTATCTATGAAATATAGGAACCAATCGGTATAAAGGGTTGAACGCCACACTCTTTGAGTGATAAGTTCAAAAAGAAACAGATTGACACCACTAGCAAGCTAGCTAAGTCAATTTGAATCACATAAAACAATGAGAGTTGAACAACTCACAAATATGTTAAAATTTATTCAAAGATCAAAAGTTCTTGCTACAGGTTACAAGCGTTTATTTATAAGCTGCTAACTACCAACCGAATGGACAAAATGTAGTTACAATTTAATGAGGCTAGATTTGACTTAATTCATCTGATTAATTCCTTGAATAACTTAATTGATCAGCTTTGACGATTAGAGTTCCCAAATAGTCATTGAAGCTTGACACTTGAAGTTCCCGAACAGTCACTGATGTGGACTTAAGAGTGGAGCTGAATAAATCATTAACTTGATCGGTCAATGATGTTTATGATCCTAAGTTAATGCTTCCCTAGTGCACCGAATGTATGAACAGCTAATGAATGCAAATTGTGGCACCCAAAGGGTCTTTCGTGTGATCACTCAGATTTGAATGGTTCTTTGGGTGTGAATACCAAGTATTGAATGGTCCATTGGTGTGAACAGGAATAGCTGGTTGATAGCTCAAACAAAGATCAATGATTGTCTCATTGTTTCATGAATGGACACTTAAAAGAGTGTAACCAGCAACTTTGAGATTCATGAACAATCGGGTGCATGTTTCTCCTTAAATGAGCTTCAATGAATCTGGAGTAATGCATGAATGTCCAGCCGACTATTTGAGTAACCTGTAAGACAAATTAAAACTCGGTCAAGTACATCTTTAAGACAAACTAAAACACAAATTAATTTGTAAGAAACTAAGACATAATTAAGATGTCTGACTTAAACATGTATTAATGTTGTACAAACTAGGACACAATTAATAGACTTAAAACAACTAAGATAATCAGACATGTAATAATGTTGTATGGAATTAAAAAATAATTAATATGATTGAAATAACTAAAGAACATTTAAGTCTTATTCAGCAGCTAAATTAGCTAGATAAGTTTAAATTCTGTTTGAAGCAGATTACATGGGGCACTTGATGAGCACTCCCAAGCTCGATCGATGAGTCTGGTTAAAGCCTCTCCCCAAACTTGTTCAACTAGGGTCGAGATAGCTTCTTTGAACTTCTTGGCTCGAGCTCGAGTAATTGGACCAGGTGGTAGCTTGATTGGTTCGCCAACAGATTTGATGGAGCTCTTAGATAAGGTTGTATCAACCTATAAATTGTTTCGGTTATGGCATTCTAGAAGACTTCAATTTTCCAAATTGAATTTTTCTCACTCTAGTAAGTATAATTGGGTTCTACACTCCCATCCAGGAAAATCTTTGACAGTATCATTTTAATACAAAACTAGTAGTTGTTATTATCAAAAACGAATTTAACCTAATATAAACGTTTTCCTAATTGTCTCTGATCTGGTTATTATATCCTTGCATTATGTATTCCAGAATCTAAGTTTCTCATCCTAACTGTCTGCTTGTTTGTGCCATAATTCTATGAAAATTACCTCAGAATCTAAAGATAACTCAGATACATGCGACTTAACTAGCTTTTCGAGTGGTTAATCCGTTCTGACTAGAACAAATTGAATCGACTTCATCAATCTAATAGTAACAATTCAGATCAAGTATTTCTTCTCATCGTCAAAAATAATCTAGACACAAAACCTATCATAACTTGCTTTTAATCCCATTCAAAAATCATAACAAATCGTAATAATTCATACAAAACATGATACCCAGCTTTGACTTGTTGACATATTGGACATTTCGGTACAAATTTTGAAATTTTCACATTTTATTCCTGGTCATTAGTAACTTTGTCTCAAGTCATTCCACATGTTGTTGCTACCTAGTTTAAATCAATTAAACGCTGCTAAGAACCTTATGTAAAATATCTTGTATTATCTCTAAGTTATTCAGCTCCCATATTCGATTTCAAAATTATATACTATTATCACAATCTATATTGAAGTGGTGATCTAATCATTCTGAATCTGTTCCCGTTTAAATAACAAACTTGTGTCTTTTCTTGGTATTCCACAATTTATCTGATGAATAATGATTTAACTCTCGCTGACATAATTCGAAATCATCGGAGTAATAAGAATTTCTATGCGATGCTAAATTTGGTTTTCCACTGTCTACACTTTTATCATTATTTATATCCTCTTGAAAGCTAGAAGTTGGATACATAAAAAGACTATTCCAATTATTAACATCCGAGCATTGAACTATACTCTGACTACTACCTTCGATGATTTTAGTGGAATGACCTGCTTCAACACTACAACTGAGATTTTCAGTCCGAATATCTTGTTTCAACTCTAGGGAATACACTATCTATTACAAAAAAGAATTACAATACATTAACTCTTCTTTCTTTTTTCACAATACAGTATAAGCATATTCCAAAGTGATACACTCTGTCAAATAAAATCTCTGTCGATTAATCCTTATAACTAAATCTGTAATTCTTATAATTCGGTTATAGAAACTCATGTACAAAACAATTTCTCGAGAAAAACTTTGCAAACTTGTAACATGTCAGTACCTGACCAACTTTCATTTCTAATACTCTGGAATCTCGGTCATATATATAGAATAAAAAGCATCACAACCTTTCCAGATCAAACTCTATACAGACATCATTTAAGGTATATTCGAACACAATCAGACTTAGACACAAAAATCAATTCACTGTTCTAGCATCTTAGACAAATTTGTTCCTATAGGCAATTTACTACAACATTATGAGCAGTCAACCAAATTTATTCTCAGTATAACATCAAATTCATTGAATGGAAATAATATAAATTTAGCAGGAAAATCATAGCTCTAAATCTTTTGTGGATACTGTTGCAATTCAGGTCATTCATCAATTAATTCAACCAGTAAACTTTTTTTTTATTAACATTGTGCATATACTGTAATATCAAAGATAGGACAAGTACTAGAAATATCATCCGGAGTTGAGGCCTCCCCGTATATATATACAAATCGTTTAAGCTCTGTCAGGAGCTTGATCTTCAGATCGAACTGCTATGTCTTTTATTCCACTTCTACTATCTCTAGTTGTGCTTCAAATTCCTAGCCATTTGCTTTTTGTAGAAATAACAGCAGGTCTTACATTCAGACCTCTACTTAATTCAGCTCTAATCGGATAATCTTTCTTAAGATGATCAGAAAATCCACAAATAAAACAAAATTCTTCTTTCAAACCACACACTCAGTGATTTCAGCCACAATGGTTGTATTCAAGTCTATTTGTATTCGAACACTATCGCACTGGCTACTGAAGTCATCAGTGATCGTACATTATTCTGTTTCGTTCTATCTCTTAAACAAATATAGAATTTCTCTTCAATCGATACCATCTTATAAACATATTTACTGAGTTGAATTACTCCCACCCGTATTCCATAACTGATCTGATTCCGTGCTTCAACTCAAGAATTTCCTTTTTCCTCATATCTAAATATTGTTTGTTGACATAATTCTTTTGTCCGTTCTTTAGATACCATAGTAGTTAAAGTCGATTACCATTGAAAACCTCCTCTTTTAACAGTGGCACGACACATTTTAGAAAATCTTCAGAAAGACATAACATTTTATCTAAAACTCTCTATTCTTGTTGACCAGTACTCGGCTCTATTTGAATCACCACTCATTTTACCTTTAAACTCTTTCGCCCCGTATTTTCAAATTTTAATCGTTAGGAAGCCTATGAATATTCCATCGTATAAAGCTTTGAAAACGAAAGGGTAGAGGTCGTTAAGCCACTGAATTAATTCTCAAATACACAGTAAACTTTTCATTCATCATATTGAAAAAGATATTATGAACCTTTTCTCTAGGCCCTTAAAATTATAGCACATTAAGGGCAGCCTTTTGATCGAAGACTTGAGTATTGCTTTCGGCTTCATCGGAATTAGCTTAATTGGAAAAATCTCTTATTTATAAAAGGAACAAAATCACATTAAGTCAGGAGACATCACACTATTAGGATATAAAATGGCAGGTATATCAAGACTCCATACATGCTACATTTCATTTGATAACCGACTAAATCGTAGATTTGATACCACTAAATGTAACACCCTATACTCGGTCTGGTCACTGTCCCAAGCAATAAGGTTTTAGAGCTATTAAAACATTAACATAATTCATATTTCAAATCAAACATAATCAAAATAATTCATTAATAATCATTTCCATGCTTTTCAAACAATTTGAGACCTAAATCGAGCTTGCTGAACATTTAAAATAAATTAGGATCAAGTCTACATTAAATTGAAATTTTTAAAAAAATTTAAGAAAATAGTGAAAACAGGGGTCACACGATCGTGTAGCCAAGCCGTGTAAAATAGGCCAGTCCGTGTGACCCCGAACATGACCGTGTTCCCAGACCATATAACTCTTTGTGCTCGTGTGAACTAACTTACAATAGAAAATAATGAGACACACGGCCATGTGAAAGCCCCTATCCTAGGCCTTGTGTACCTAAAAATGACTTAAAAATCAAGGAAACTTTCACATTTTACTTGGGTAACAAACCAAACCTAAAACCAAACATTTGTATACCTTCAAAGGCATTCAAACAAGTTCAAAGCATAGCAAAACATACAACCTAAGTGCCTATCCAATGTACCTTAATTGGCACCACAAATTAAACATCCAATCAAAACCCATACTCAGAGTTTACATGGCATTGCCTTTAAGATATAATAAAACCTCCATTTCAACACATCTGTTTACCATATATCAAGCTAATCACAAAAGGTATTTAGCTAAAGACCAAAAGTACTTCAAGTCTCAAACATAACCAAAGATACCAAACATAGATATACAACAACAAAGCTTACTCAAACTAACTTATAAGCAACATTATCATAAGAAAATTATCTCAAAGGCTCCTAGTACATGCAATTTATAACCTGGAAACAAAATAACTAAATCTTCTACTAAGATCATGAATGGATAGTGTGAATATACTTCAACTAGATTCCAACCGATTGAGATTTTCGATGACCTACAAAATGAAGAAAACAACTATATAAGTAAATAGTGCTTAGTAAGCTTGTATAATCTTAAACTTTAACTTACCAAAAAGGATATAACTTAACCATTTTACAAGATAATTCAATATCTTGGTTGTAAGTTCATTAACTACCTATACACATCACAAACCACACATGGTTAGTGTGGTCATATATAATACATGTAACTTAATTGTGTTTTCAAACATATACCCAAAAACACATTTGGTACATAACTCAACCATCACATATTCAATTAACATTTAATATCTATATTTCAATGTTCATTTCTATTATCCCTTTTCACATATTTATAAATAAAAAAATACTTTGTGTATAAACACTTCATATAACCGTTCATATATCTATTTCCATATAAACATTTCGTATAACTATTTCATAAACCATTTAACACATAATAATAATGTATAAATTCATCCATGAGAACATGTAGCTACATTACTATCCTATACAACACAAACCTCACAAGTTTAGTAAATGTAACAATGAAGAATACAATTTCCAACATATTATAGACCATCTAATAATATATATGCCATGAACACATTTCATTCATCACGTAACAGATACACATTGCCTTTCCGTTTAAAGTGTTCATACTAACATCTTCAAACTCACTTATATAATTCATATAACATTTTTACGTAATTATTAAACATCAAAGTATGAAACTAACAATTCTTGCTAATATACCATCGTTTCAACTTTCAGAAACATTTAGACCTGAATAATTCATATTATTAAAATACCACATGATGAATGATCATAAACTAAGTCATCGTTATAACAACATCTCATTTCAGATAATCGAAAGGATAACACTAATTCGAGTTAACTATTAGAAATTTAACCGACTCATGATGATGCTCACACAAGTTTCAGAATATCTGCAACATATGCAGGATCTCAAGTCATCGTTATAGTCTGTGTCACCGGTACATAGTACCTACTAATAACCAAGGGCTCAAGGCCTGCTAAATAATCATTGGTTCATAGCCTACTAAGTAATCACCGGCTCAAGGCCTGCTAAATGATCACCGACTCAAGGCCTGTTATTCAGGAACATCACGTTCTCATTATATTCATTTACTAGATAATAACGACATTAAATCTAATTATAACAAAGTATGTAATAAGTAAAATTCATTATAAACATGGGAATAGTATTACGAACTTACCTTAACAAAAACAATTGTAAAAACGAAGTCGACGACTAATCCGACACATTAGCTTTTCCTCGATTTAGATCCATTTGGTTCATTTCTTGATCTAAATAGTAATTTAATTCAATTAAACAGTTCAAATATCTCAAAATATCTAATTTAAACTTATAATCCATATTATTGTGAAATTACAAAATTACCCCTAATGTTTTACCTATTATGCAATTTAGTCCCTAAACCCGAAACTTGAAATTTACCATTTTTTTAACCGTTAACCAAGCTATCCGAATTTCTCTTATTCACATATCAACTTATAATCATCAAAATTTTACATAAAATCCCATCAATTCTACTTTTTTAATAATTTAATCCTTTAACTTAAAATTACTAAAATCACTTAACAAAATACTTCTATTTAACTACCAAGCTTAACAATCTATCATAAAACTTCAAAGACACACCAAATTCATCCATGGCATAATCTATAACATTTAACAATTTTAGAAATTAACCCTCGGGTTAGCTAGATTAAGCTAATACGAGCTCGAAAACATAACAATTACGAAAAACGAGATAAATTACTCACCATGCATGAAAAATCAAGCATGGTCGAATGCTTAGGTTTCTTTTTCATGGAGAATTCTGCTACTCCTTTCATTTGGGGAAGATGACATTGTTTTCATCTTTGTTTAAACTTAATTTATTATTTAATTACCATTTTACCCTTATAAAATTTACTTATAAAATGACAAAACCATGCCGATAATTCTCCACTATCAATATACATGGTATAATTACCCACTAAGTCCTTTAATTTAAGATTTCATAGCCATTTAATCCCTTCAACATATAGAATTCAATTTTTACATCTTTTACGATTTAGTCCTTTTCGCTTAATTAATTATTTAAACGTTAAAATTTCTTAACCAAATTTTAATATAACTCTATTAATAGTCTTTAAATATTACTTGATTTATAAAAAGGAGGTCCCGAAACCTCATTTTCAAAACCACTTGACTTTAATGATTTACCAATTAAACCTAATTATTCGTTCAAATAACATAAATTATCAAATCAAAATTTATTATAATACTATATTTGACTCATAAATATTAAATAA
>JABFAC010248638.1:0-10475 GCA_013677245.1 Gossypium davidsonii
GTATGTTTTGGGCTTCGGAGGCCCATCCAAGGGACGTCATGACATGTTTCGATAAATGAATAGTATTTACCTCGTAATAACAAAAAATTAATTCGGTAAAATCTGGTAATGCCTCATACCCTATTCCAGAGACGAATACTGGTAGGGGGTATTACAAAACTACCTTAGTGGCAGTCTGTAGTTGGCACTGCCGAGTGCCACTCAGTAACAACCAACTCTTCTTGCCTCAATAATATCCTCCTTTGGCAATTTGACTTTCTATAAACGTGTTATTATTTATAGTAAAAATAGTACACCAAAAATATATAAAATTAGAATGGCGGTGTCTGTCAGCGTATGGGTCAAACTGTAATTTAGTAAAGTTTACAACAAAACACTGATAAGTATTTCGAGGATCGTACCCAAGAGATTGTAGATTGGAGAAATTAATATTAAATTAATTACAGAAAATAATTGTTAATATAATCGAGTCACGAATTAGCAGTGCGAATCCAAATTAGTATTTTAATTAAACAAACTAAATTAACTAACTTAAATTAACCTAATGGAATTTCCTATTCCTAGTGTCAATTATGCAAGCCTCTATCCTACGATCGATTAAATCCCTAATTATCTAATTAATAATTAATTATCCTAGATTGAGTTATTTATCACCCTTAGCTAAGACTACCCTCCCGATTCATCTTCACTAAGGATTACCACCTAAGTCACCCTTCCGGTTTCTTCCTAGGCATACGGGTACCCTTCCGGTTTCATTGCTTGACACAAGTTATACACGACAGGATACCCTCTAGGTCTCACCTGTTTCGATAATTCTATTAGGGACGTCACTCCCTAATATACTAAGTACTCTTGAATAAACAATCAATTTTAAATAAATAATTACTTAACAAATAAAATAGTTTACTAATTGAATCATGCAAGATATGATATAAGCACAATAATCTATTCTAATATTTATACAATGATTAATTGGCCAAATTAATGAAAGATAAATAAAATAATAGAAGAGAAGAGAATAGAAGAGATAGGAGAATGCTCATGAATAAATATTGAAGCACGATTTCGAGAAGAGAAGAGAATAGAAGAGATAGGAGAATGCTCATGAATAAATATTGAAGCACGATTTCGAACAATCTCCGTTCGTAATTGTCTTCACATTGGAATAGAAAAGTTTTGATTATCATGAAAACTGAAAAGAAACAAAAGCTAAAAACTGAATAGAAAAATTGTTTGTCTAGGTTTGCTCCAATTATCATGCTTTTATAAGTGGTCTCTGAAGTGGGCACTCCCTTCTTTTATTTGGACAGTTTTTTACCAATTATCATTGGTGTCCAAGCCAAAATTTTTCACAAAATTTTTTTGCATACTTCTCTTGTGAAAGAAAATTTTCATCCTTTATTTGCTTAATCTAACATCTAAGAAAATAACTCAATTTACCAATCATACTCATCTCGAATTCTCCTTGCTTAAGCTTCAAAAAGTAGTCTTTTACTACTATTGAAGTGGCTCCAAGTATTATATCATCGACTTAGATTTGAGCCAAAATAGTTGACCTTTTCTGCCTTCTAATGAACAAGGTTTTATCAACTAATCCTCTTTAAAAACTTTGACCAATAAGGAACTGAGTCAACTTTTCATACCATGCACAAGGTGCTTATTTGAGACCATACAAGACTTTACTCAATTTTGTACACATAGTCAAGATGTGTAGGGTCTTCAAAACCTTTTAGTTGAGCCATATAGACTTCCTCCTTCAAGTAACCATCTAGAAAGACACTCTTGACATCCATTTGATATAGTTTAATGTCAAGGTGAGTGGCTACAACAAGCAACATCCTGATTGCTTCTAGTCTTGCCACTGATGCAGAGATTTATTGAAATCAATTCCTTCTACCTATATGTACCTTTGTGTTACTAGCCTTACTTTGTTTCTCGTTATGTTCCCCAACTCATTGGTTTTGTTCTTGAAGATCCATTTAATCCCAATTATATTGCAATCAATAAGTCTAAGCACAATTTTCCAAACTTCATTCCTCTCAAATTGTTGGAGCTCATCCTGCATGGCTTGGATCCATTTTTCATCCTTCAATGCTTTTTCAACTCACTTAGGTTCAAATTGAGATGTATAACATGCAAACCTCACAATGTCTCGATAATTTTGTCTAGGTTTTCCTTTCGTTTGAACATCATCATGGATGTTACAAATAATATCACTAGTATAGTGATTTTTCCTAACTCTTAAAGAGGGTTGAGGTTGGTCAAAATCTTTACAATGCTCTTTTGTCTCAGTTTCATCTTCATCTCTCTCAGTTATAATTGATATTATTAGTTTATTCATTAATTCCCTTCATCAATTTATACTATGTTTCTTTTGCACAGTTTAATTAGTTAAACCTACAGTAATACTTTATCAATTGCAATCAATTTTCAATCCCTGTGGAGGCGATCCTCACTCATCATTATATTACTTGAATCGACGTTTACGCTTGCCCATTTGCATTACATATTTACACACAATAGACATCAACACAACCAACTCATCATGGAGTGGAAGACACACGCTAGGAGGTTAGAACAACACCATACTCAAGTATGGAGGAAGGTGATGGAGATGAAGACGAAGGCGAAGCCGAGGGTATTCATTAAGGCGGAGATGAGCACACGAGGGTAGAGGCATAGATCAGCACGAGGGTACAGGTGAAGACAAAGAAGATGAGGACGATGGTGACGATCAAATAGAGCAGTTGACGCCACTAGTTGTGTGCAGAAATGTTGCTTGCACCCGTTAACCACTACCCTACGGTAAACATTTGGCTCGACGACACCGATGATGTATTTTTTATTTGCTTATTGCAATGTAAATATAGATGACATTAATAAAGAAATGGTAATTTTTTTATATATTTTTATTGTAACTCATATTTATCTTTGTTAAATTTTAATGTAAATTATACATAAATTTCTATATATTTAATATTTAATATGAAATATATAACTTTGCATAAGCACCTTTATCAAACTAGTAGATCGTGACAAATACAGTTGAAATGCAAGTTAAATAGAAAAAAAAAATTTACACCTAAAATGAATGCTAGCGACGTTGAGGCCCCAATGTACCCCTCAATACAAAACATGCTGCCTTCATATGCCCCAAGTTTCTATAGTACCCGCATAACTTCTGCTGATTTTCCCTCTCCCTAATATCCATATTAGTACACATTGAGGCACTAACTTATACAACACGCTGAACACTGGTGGCTACATTCTCTCATCTAGGATGGGTGGGAATTTAGGACTCCATACACTGTGCATGCGTTTCAGTCTGTAGCATCGTTGATATAAGGCGTGTACTCAATTCGTAGGTTCGCACATACGAGAATTACATTTGCACATGAGAATTGAAGTGCTTGGAACCTGTTACAATCACAAGTTCCTCTTGTTATGTTGACACGATATGATGCCCCTAACATGTCCAGGTCGGGCCTAGCGTGCTCCATAACCTGAAATTCCAGGTTTCGACGCAAGTGACACACTACATATATAGTGTTTGCTCTCACTGTGTTTCGTCTAATTTCTTTCATTACATCCTCACACCAAACATGGTCGCATGCTATCTTTCTAGCATTTGTCGTCGTCCGCTTTGGAAATAAGACAACCAGACGAAAGTATGTTTCTTTGACAATCAAGGTTATTGGTAAATGACGCATCCCCTTCAATACGAAATTGATGCATTTGGCTAAGTTCATCGTCATGTGCTTGTACCGTAGACCCTCGTCATACGATTGTGTCCACTGTTTGAAGGGTATGTTTGCGAGGTATGTTGCATCGTAGCTGTTGATGGCGTGTAAGTTGTCCAACATTAAATGGAAACGATGTTGGACGAGCTCGTACCATGTTGACAAAAGTATACCTATGAATGTGCACAATGAACGAAATATGGTATAGCATGATCATGGAAATAATGGCAACTTCATACCCATGTCAATGACTTGATCTCACTCATTTTTCGAAAGCCATTCTGTGTGATAGATGGATCTGACATGTCGTATGAAGTACCAATAGTGTGTGCGATCCCAAAGACTACCCTGCCACTCAATAGTAGACAACTTTAGATTCCCCTATCCAATATGACACATATGTCAGACTACAGGCAAATGCGGCGGCGCAATTGGCTAAGGAAGAAATCCTGGTCATCTGCCTTTTTGAAGGGAGTTATTACAAACACAATAGGTAGAATCTTCCGATTACCATCCTGGGCAACGACAATCAACAACCAATGCTAATACCTCCCGTACAGCCAAGTGTCGTCAATTTGTACAAAAGGCTTGCAGTGCTGGAAAGCTTCATTGCATTGATTGAAGGTCTAAAAGAATTAGTGGAATAATTTTTTCCCACAGACCAGGCGATCACCAAAGTACGTTGGGTGTGTTTCCAAATCTGTTACAGAGCTTGGTACGTATCGGTCCAGTACCTGACACTATTGTTATAAATAGTTGTACGAACTGTCTCAGCCGTGATGCAACTTATCCATAGTCTTTCATTTAGAGACCCAAATTTTGTAGTATAATAATGTGTAATCATGCTGACTACGGATGTTGGCAATCAACACTGAGACGAGAATCTTGGGACTCATATTCACCACTGGTAGAATAATATCAAAAATCATGCTTGAGTCTAGCTTGGGATGATCCTGACTTACACTTGCAAATTACAAGCTAAAGTTATGTAATAAAAAAGAACGAAGACCCCGACCAGGTTACATCATGTCAGAAAATATAGTGATAACACTACGCATTTATTGTAACACAAGTATGTAAGCCAAAATACTTCTTTATCATCCACAATCTGATTCTTCCACAAAAATTCCATGATTTTCCATTTGTACCTCCCATAGCACATTGTGCACTTTCCGTAAAATTTCTTCAAATGGGACTTCTAACGTTGTAGTTCACACTGTTCTTGAAATTTTATCTCTTCAATGCAATAAGGAAAACATCCTTGTTTGGGTATTCCGTTCCAACTTCCAATACTAGTACATCTAACAATGAGCTTGCATGACCAGGTGTTCTGTGTGATAGCTATCGAAACTCTAAACCACCCTCAGTTGAGAGGTTGATGTTGGTTATGTGGAGTGGAGGTTCAATGTACTCTCGCCGAACCCAATCGTAAGGAGTAAGTATCAGTTCCTCTATACCCCATGTACCCTCTAAAATCTATAGCAGATTGGTGGTCGACGTCGTTCGATGCCTCCTAATATAAGTGCTTTCGCCCTAGGACATCAATCCATCAAAGTTGAAATTGAACGCAATGATTGAATGTCGAGCTTGAGTGTCAAGGTTCTAGACTAATACTTCGACTAGTAGTAAGCTCTGAAGTTTAAATTTGTGCCAAAAACCGAAGAATGTCTACCCCTAAACGTTTCAAGGACATCATAGCAAGAGCTTTGTAACAAGCCAGTGAACCCACCACACAACTGTGTAGTAGAACTTTCTGCTTCAGTTTCGGTTCCAACATTAGCTGCAACGGTAGTTGAAGATGGACCAACTCTATCAGCCTCGACAAACTTGACATATAACTCCATTACAACATTTTCACTTGAGTAGTGCGATGATATGATTGCCTTGTTCTCGAGCTCACCTTTCACATCAAATAGCTCATATTTATGAGAGTCAACGGAAGCAAGATATCTACATTGCAACCTTGAAATTCTTCCCCAACTCAAGCCCCCCAATTTCCTCTTGATTTTAGTCTGTAGCTTACACAATTAAATGACACGATTGAACACCAATTCCACGAAATGGGCTCCTACAAATACCACCCGACTTCCGTATTACAAATTTGACCGTCATAGTAAATGACGAATTTCATTCATCGACTCATTTCAATATCAGTTACGAATTGCATTAGCAGAAGCAAGAAAATCTTCTGACGATTATCCAAAGAAATGCAGACGACTCTCGCAACTCAACTGTTCAATGTTTGATAGGAATTTGTTGCGTGCCTAAGTTATGAATATTTCAATACTTTAATAGGAAAATAGAACAATAAGAGAGGGAATTCATGCATCAAAATTTGTTTCTCAGGACGCGCTTTCACCGGATAATGATACTGAAACGTTATTCGATGCTCGAAAGTGTGTTTAACAAATCATGTAAATTTCATCAGAAGCGTGCTTTAGAGGGTATTCAATGCCTCAGAATGTGCATCAGATTTCACCATGATTCTCGAGGTCATGTACTTTCAGAATAATGATTTTGAGACCACAAATTCAAAGTCAAAAAATTTATTTTATTATTATTTTATTTCCTACAGTATGATAGTATTACTGTATAAAAATTTTGATAAGAAATTTTACCGTTTACATTCTCAATTTGATAAAAAGGTCTAAATCGCGTAAAGTGCAAAAGTTGAGTTCTAGTAGCTAAAGGTATTAAATAGCTGTAGAACTTTAAAGTGGAAGTCCTTATATGGTAATTAGACCATTTAATTTGATAGTGGATGTACATGGCTTGGCAATTGTGTAAATATTAATGTTTTTAAAGGTTAATTAAGTAATTAGTAAATAAAGTTAACAATAAATGAACAAATGAAAAAGTCATCATCTTTTACTTGTTTCAACCGAAACTAAAATGGAAGATCAGCCATGGAAGAAGCTTGGTTTGACTATCTTCATCTTTGCTAAATTGGTATGATTTTTGTCCCTTATTATTATTATTTTTACATTTTTGGGATCGTTGTAGCTTAATCTAGGTAGCCTGGGGACTAATTTGTAAAACTATTTAAGGATTTGAGTTTTTCCATGAAAAAATATTGGTTGATTTTGTTGTTTGATGGTAGAAAATGGATAGTTGTTGGTAGATAAACAACTTTTGTTAAGTGATTTTTGGTAAAAATTTCAAATAAAGATTAAATTGAAAAATGGAAATTTTACATGATATAGTTTGTGAATTTATGAAATATATGGGCTGCTATAAGTATGTAGAATAATCGGCTAGGCTTAGGTAGGGATAAAATTGCATGAATTTTATTTTTCACGCCTGGGACTAAATTGCAAAGAAATTAAAAATATAGGGGCAAAATGGTAATTTTTTCCAAAAATATGTTTTAGATTAAATTTAATAAATTATATGTTGAATTGAGTTAAATTTATCTGTATAGTTCCAGTTAGACCTTGTACGGAGTTAGATAGGGGCAAAAGAGAAAGTCTCGGATTAATTACCTCCGACGTATACTCGTCGAGGTAAGTTTGTGTAATTTAATCGTGTTTATATGTTTTTAATTAAAATATATATAATGTTATGAATTGTCCTACATAATTACCGATTGCATATCCAATTATGTACGATGATTACTGAGTCTCATTTGAACCATAGGAATTCGTAGGACACAAATGATATGTCATTAAGGTTACTCGATTTTTCGGAGGTCCTGCATGTGTTGTGGATACTCCACAGCTCGTGAGAGCATATCGATCTTCAGCTCAAATGAGCATACTGATCCACAGCTCGTATGAGCATACATGTACATGAATTGATAGATTACAGTTATATGAGCTAGCACACTATGTGTGAGCTATCCCGAGTATCCAACAGTATTATAAATGGTTCAACGGGAAATGTTCTGTTATGAAGCGATATGAGTTCAATACGAACTATTATAGGTACGCACATGAAATACATGGAAATGATGTTACATGATTATTGGTTCTTGTATATGGATTTACATGGCTAATATGATTGGTGTATATTTGATTAGGCATTTGGCAAAAATGTGTTGGGATATGCTTTGTTACTTATCTATTACTTGATTAAATGGTAAGTTAAATTCTAAGTTCTACGAACTTACTAAGCTTAAATGCTTACTCTGTGCTATTTTCTATGTTTTATAGTGAATCAAAAGCTCGTTCGGGTTGGAAGCTTGTCGGAGCTATATCACACTATCCATCAGCTCTTTTGGTACTTTTGGATGTTTAATTTCCATTATAATGGCATGTATAGGTAATTTAGCTTATGTTAGCCTATATGTTTGGTTGTGAATATGGTCATTTAGTTTGGCTTGTGATTTGACGCTTGATGATGTTATGAGCTTAATTTTGGCATGTAAATATTAGCCTTAATACGGTTGATGATTTGCTTAATGTGTTTGAATGATGAAAGGGGAAATGATAGATGAATACGCATAATTCATATGGCTTATGACTTGTTGAGAATTAGTTCATTGTTTGAATAGCTTAAATGACCATTGATACTAATTATGAAATGGCATTTTGGTAAGTAACTTATTTGGTATGTATTGGTGCAAACATGCATGCAAGTTAGTTGATTATTTTGTCAAATTGAATACATGGTTAGGCATGTTTATATATTGTCATTTGAGGTGCCTAAGGGCATATTGGTTGTATAATATTATACCATATGTATAAGACTTGTTTATGATTGATTTGGATGCCTTTTATTGGCTTGCAAGTATGTGTAATATTGTGTGCAGGTACATGCCAAATTGGGTGAGAAAAATGACTTGTAAAATGGTCTATTTTCGTTTACATGGACAGAGACACGAGCGTGTGTCTCAGCCGTGTGTGATACATGGCCAAGTGACACGGCAGTGTGTCTCCTTTAGCTTTTAAAAGGTTGCAAGTCAGGCTGTTGCACGGCCTAGCACACGGCTTGACACATGGGCATGTGGGGTTACTTCGAAAGGTACACGGCCTGGCACACGGGCGTGTGGCTTAGCCGTGTGGGCCAAATCAGTGAGTTACATGGGCACAGACACAGGTTGAGATACGGCTGTGTGTTCCTATTTCGAATGCCCACACAGCTTGAGACACGGGCGTGTGTTTGGTCCTATGAGTCACACAGCCTGGCCACACGGCCGTGTGACCCCTGCAGTGTTGAAAATTTTCAATGTTTTCTAAAAAATTCTCTGAGTTTCTGATTTGGTCCCGAGTTGTTTCTAATGCGTATTTTGGGCCTCGATGGCTTGTATAAGGGACGTTATGTATGGTTTGACTTGGTTTTTATATGTTTATTGATATGTTATGAAATGTTTGAAATTTCTGTCTGTTTGAATTGTAAACTCCAAGAATGCTCTGTAACCCTGTTTTAGCGAAGAATATGGGTTAGGGGTGTTACATTTATTGGTACCAAAGCTACGGTTCTGTCGATTCTCGGACTAAACGTAGCGTGTACAAGTTTAGCTATACATGCCATTATATAACCTATGATAGTGTGATATCTCTTGACTGTTTGAAAACATGTTTTCATATAACAATGACATCCAACCAAGTTGACTCCGATGAAGTAGAGAGTAACGCTCAAGCCTCAGTTCACGGAGTAGCATCGAGCAATACAAGGCCCGTATCTGAGGGCCAGGGAGGAGAGGCTAAAGAAGCCTTCTTCTGGATGATGAATAAAGAGCCTCCCCCTGACTTGTAACGTATTCCATTCTTTATTGTTTCTTGTATTCTTTGAGAGAAAGTAATACAATTGAGAGCATTTACTCAAACACCTCTCGTGCACAGTTTTTTGTGGCTTTCTGTTCTTTTGGCTAGTGTTGTTTCCTCTATATAAATTGGTGCCTTGGAGGAATTCTAGTTGAATCTTCACTTTTTGGTGGCTAGGCTGATTTATGCGTGTTTGTATCGAAAGGATCGCCTAAGGCCGCATGGAATACGAGACTAAAGTTCTAACCCCATGACATATGCATATTTATTATACTGATTGATATGCTTCTGATTCTGAATTTGAGATACGAGACTGGCATAAGGATGGGTTGTATATTTCGTTATGGTTAAGTTGGCTGATAGTGACCGTCCCAGTGTCGTGTTAAGTTGATATATTGAGTCTATTTGTATTCGATGTACTTTGTTGTGCGTATTATGGTTATGTTGTTTAAACCCCTTTGAAAGGTTTGGTATCATCATGGGTATTAATGCGTATGATTTATATATGCCTTTTTTATTATTAGAACTCACTAAGTTCGTTTGAACTTACTCTGTTATCTTTTCCTTCTTAGGAGTGTTGATTGAAGGAAGAGAATCTTGAAGGGACTACGCCAGAGTACTGTTGATTGTGAGCCATCTATTAATTTCTGTATCATGCATGACCGTTTAAAGGGCGACGTGTAGATATGTTTTGTAAATAACTTTTGTAATAATTTACAAATTTTGCTAAACACTGTATTATAAATTCTTTTATAAACTCTAGAAGTATACTTGTTTGATCCAATGAACTATGGTTTATGAAAATATCATTTAGGCATGAACGTCAAATTGTTTTGAATAATAACTAACTGTCAACGATGCACTTGAAACTTTTGTAAGGAAATAATTTTTTCGCGTTTTGTTAACTTGGCATATTGTATAAGCTCCCGTTAAATATTTTGTCTAAAATATTTTACTTGGCGCATTACTAATTTGATTGTTTTGTCATTGTCATATTGAGGGTTACGCCAAAACCTCAAGCTTTTATAAA
>JABFAC010248643.1:0-12304 GCA_013677245.1 Gossypium davidsonii
ATACATATTTTGTAAACACATATACATATATAATTTAAATTAAAGTATGTGTTTCATGTTGTATATTAAAATTTTATCATGCTTTTAAAAAATGTGTTTGATTTCAACAAAGCATTAAAATCATTTTTGTTTAAAGGCTTTCAAGATAATGCGGTACTCGATATTTGGGGTTTTCGAGAAGATTGAGCCCTAACATATTGGGTTTCAATTTTCCTTGTTAAACCTAAATAATCGAGCATAGCTTTTTTAAAATGCATAAATGTAAAGATCATTTTCGGGAATTTAACTTGTTGTGTCCTAACGTATTGGGCATAACATATTATTTTCTCGAGATGAAGATTTTCTTATAAAATAAAAGCGATATTAAAAGTTTGGGGATTTTGAGAAATCGTACTCTAATGTATTGGGTCTCGATTTCTTCGTCTAACTTAAACAATTGATTATCCTTTTCAGATTTCATCATATGAGTTTCTTTTAAAATCTTTTCAAATTTTCGACACCAAGACATTAAACAATCAGTTCGGTACCGATTTTGGGCGTTACGAGGGTGCTAACCCTTCCTCGTGCGTAACTGACTCCAGAACCTACTTTCTCAAAATTCGTAGACCTAAAATCGTTTTCAAGGTGAACCGAGCATAACTTAATAAAAGATTGGTGGCGACTCTAATTTTTGTTTTTTAGTCGATGATTGTCATTTTTAAAAAAAAAGTGGTTTTGACAGCTTGGCGACTCTACTGGGGAAACTAGAGAGTCGAGCCATAGATTGATTATTATTTTTGTCTTGTGATCGAAATCAAATTTTGTTTTAAAATCATGATTTCTCTTTGCATTCATTGATTTTCATCATGATATGTTTGCATGATTGGTCCGAGTCGATTAATTTGTATTTGCATTTTGCATTGCATTGGTTGGTCAGTTTTACCCCTTTAAGTGGGAGCGAGAAACTAGTCATTCGTGAGGTTTTCACCTCCGTGCAGGGTAGTGGACCGCTTNNNNGATACATCCGTACCTATGTCTTCGTGAGATTTTCATCTCCGTGCAGCCATAGGGAAATGTATTCCCCTGAACTAAACTCGAACCATATGAGCCTATAATGGGTGAGGATCGAGGAATCTGCTGGTTCGGGTACCTTTTCTCTAGAAACTAAACCTCATATAGTGAGCTTTAGGAACTGGCCTTAGGTAGAATTATACCAAACCCTAGTGGACTCCTAAATAGGTGCTTTTATTATCTCATGTTCGTGTTAAATTATGTCTTTATACGTGATACTAACTTGGGTTATTTTGCTTTGATTGCATGACATTATGACTGCATACCATTTCATCCTAAAAGGCGTTAGTTCATATTTAGTTACTAGATAGAAAGCTTATCATGGAAAAGGGATTTCTTGATAAGGTGGAGGATAATGCAGCTGTCCAAACCTGGTTTGAGACAATACAGCAAGAGAAAGGTGATAGCTTGGCCAAAGGATATGTGTCAGAGTTGTGAGATTTTCTCGTATTAGCGTAACCCAGAATAATCTACAGGAATTGAAGGAAATTTGGGACCAGTGGAATAATGAGGTCAAGCAGCTCTTTTACTCTAGCTATGGAGATCTACCTCATTTACTCGACATAAAGGTGGATAAACACTTATTTTGTGCCCTCGCCCAGTTTTGGAATCCTGCTTATAGTTGTTTAACCTTTGGAAAAGTTAAGTTAGTGCCTACAGTGGAGGAATATGTGGCCTTACTTCGTTGTTCGAAGACCCAAGTAGACAAAGCTTACTCGAGAGCTGCAATTGTCCTAACCTTTTTGAAGAAATTGATGAATATTACTGGGATGAGTGAGCAATGGGTCGCAGCACGAATCAAACAAAAAGGGGATAGCAAATTCATTCCTTAGAAGAATTTGAAGGATTTAATTTTGGCACACCCAGATACGAGGAAGAAAGTTGATGTCTTTGCCTTGAGTATCTACGGCTTAGTTGTATTTCCCAAAGCCTTGGGACATGTTGATGAAGCAGTCACTGATCTTTTTGACCGACTTGATAAGGGGGTTACACCAGTCCCAGTAATTTTAACAGAAACTTTCAGATAACTGAATGAATGCCGAAGACCAGGTGAGGGTAGATTCATTGGACGTGCGCAGCTCCTCTTAGCATGGTTTCACAATCACTTTTGGAAAGTTGATAAGGTTTCTTATCGAGTTTTTTCTAAAAATTATTCGACCTTGAAAGAAATAGTGGCTATACAGATGCAGGATGATATTTCAGAGGAAAAATGGATGGCAATTCTTCAGAATCTTCAAGAGGAGGATGTTGAATGGAGAGCTCCTTGAATGCTGCCAGATGAGATCTTATATAGGTGTGGAGATTTCGACTGGGTCCCTTTACTTGGGATTTGGGGAGCTATTGGCTATGCACCGTTACTGGTACTAAGACAGTATAGGTTAAGGCAGTTCGTACCTGTAACCCAAGGATTAGCTCAATGTGAATTCTCGTATAAAGGTGATGGTTACAAGAAGAAGATTAGAGAAATGACTAACGCTTGGAGAAAGACTCGACGGATGAAGAGATTGGCAGTAGGTCCGCCGACGACTCCTGAATATATCGAGTGACTGGGCAAAAGGCTCAATGATAATATACCTGTGCCAAGTCAGGGAGACAATCAACCAGCAGGAAAGCATGCACGAGTTGTCCCTTCTAAGCTAGAAGTTATAAGGCAGGATTTTGAAAGAAGAAATTCGGAGCTCAAAAAAGAAGATAGAACAAATGGAACAAGAGAAGATGAATTTGAAATTAGACATGGATGTTCAGAAGCTGGAAACCAAAAAACTAAGAAAAGGAAAGCATAAAGCCGAGGAAGATTTGAAGAGCTTGAAGACGGATTATAAGAAACTACGTCTGTCAATGAGAACTGTTGGGTTGGGTAAAACTTTAGAGCAGTGGTGTCAAGAAATTCAAGAAGAAAAGATCAAGGTTGGTAGATGGGAAAGGAAATTTCAGGCGGCCCAGATGCAAAATAGGTCCCTTGAGAATAGTTTGTCAGAAAGCCAAAATGAAAGGGATGAGCTAAAAGCTAGAGTGGCAGAACTTGAGAAAACTGTTCATCAATATCGAAATCGCAATTCTGTGGTAGAGCTGAAAGCAAGCTTTGGTAGGATCGAGCAAATGAAAAGAACAGTAGAAGAATTAGAAATGGCATTACAAAATTGTGAAGCCAAGATCGAGTATTTGGAAGCAAATGATGATCATCAAAGTGAACAGCTTCATTATTTCCAAGATCAGGTTACAAAAAGAGATCACATTATGGGAGAAGCTGTGGTTTAGATTCAAGAGGTAGCTAAGCACCTGCAGACTTTGGCAATATAAGATGATATACTAAGTGTGAAGTATGAATTGGAATCAAATCGGGGGCAGAAGTTGGCCTCGTTACTTAGGGAGATTAAAGTTCTAAGTATTAGGGCAAAGCCTTATTTATAGCCAGTTTATGTAAAGATTTTTTTTTCTCTAGTAAAGTTTTCTAAGTGGAATTGAATCAGAACTAATTCTTTTCTTGCATTCATCTCATGCATCGCATCATATGAATTAAAGACCATTAAATGATCCTAATTAATTAAAATCATTGCTCAGTTAACCTGGAAACCAACCAACCAACCAAACACCGTTACGGCACTCGAGCAAAGACTAAAGACATGGATCAGAGATTGGAAAAGCTCGAACAGTACCAGAAGGAAATACAAGACCGACTCTAGCTGCAAGTGCAGGATCGATTAGACAAAATGGAACAGGATATGTCAGAGAAGATGTTGGAATCCCAAAAGGATATGATGGCGAAGTTGACCCAACTGTTACCGGGGGAGGAGATAAGGGAAAGGGCCCTATGGCTAATGTTGAACAGGGTAACGATTATGAACCTCTCTATCCTCCAGGCTTTACTCTTCCACATGTACGAACCTAAGATGAAATATACCCGCACAAATCTACTGTCACAATCAAGCCTCAGCAGTTCTAGGCCGGTGCTTCAAACTTTCAGGCTGGATCGGGCTCTAACCTCGGAAACCATCCTACTAACTCTGTCATTCCTGACTTCAATGAAGTGGCTGAAAAGGAAAAAAATAAAGGAAGAGTTACCAAAGCAATTAGAAGAAAGATGCAAATGGCTCGAAGAGAAGTTTAAGGCAATGGAAATCACTAAAAACTATCGTGGGAATGACGCTACAGAACTGAGTTTAGACCCAGATTTGGTACTCCCTCATAAGTTTAAGATGCCAGAATTCGTAAAGTACAATGGGACAAGTTGCCCAGAAGCTCATATCACCATGTTCTGTAGGTGAATGGCTGGATATGTTAACAATGACCAGCTACTGATACATTGTTTCCAAGATAGCCTCGCTGGGGCAGCATCTAAATGGTACAATCAATTGAGCCGTACCATGATTGGTTCATGGAGGGATTTAGCACAAGTGTTCATGAAACAGTATAGTCATGTAACAGACATGGTTCCTGATAGAATTACCCTTCAAAATATGGAAAAGAATCCGAACGAAAGTTTTAGGCTATATGCACAAAGGAGGAGGGAAGTCGCTGTCCAAGTTCAGCCACCGCTCTTGGAAAAAGAAATGACCATGCTATTCATTAACACACTGAAAGCACCGTTCATTACACATATGTTAGGGAGTTCCCCAAAAAGCTTTCCTGACATAGTCATGAATGGTGGGATGATTGAAAATGCCATAAGGAGTGGGAAGATTGATGCTGGAGAGAGCAACAGAAGATCAACCTCGAAGAAGAAGGAGAACGATGTGAACAACGCGAGTATATATAACAAGGGTTACTTGAAGTTAATAACGGTAAATCAGCCAAGAAAGGTGGCTGCTAACCAACAAGGTTCATCAAGACAAGAAGCTAGTACGAAACAAAACACTGAGAGGCCCCAGTTCACACCAATTTCGGTGTTGTATAGGGAGCTATATCAAAGTTTATTTAATGCGCACGTTGTTTCCCCTTTCTATTTAAACCCCTTGCAGTCCCCATACCCTAAATGGTACGATGCGAATGCACAATGCGATTATCATGCGAGAATTACAGGGCATTCTATAGAAAACTGTAATACCTTTAAGAAGTTGGTTGAAAGGCTCATCAGTATTAGCGTTGTCAAATTTGATGATTCGACTAGTGCAGAAAATCCATTACCAAATCATACTGATAGTGGGGTAAATATGATGAGCGAAAATAGAAGAATTAAGGCAGACATTGCAGACGTAAAAACTCCTTTGAGTTGGGTCTGGAAGGAGATGGTGAAAAGGGGATTAGTAATTTCAGAAGGAAGTTACGAGAAGAAAGGGAACTACTGTGAGTTCCACCGTGAAATGGGGCATGAAGTCCAAGAGTGTGCGGAGTTCAGAACCATGGTTCAATGTATGATGGATAATAAAGAGATAGAATTCTGTGAAGAAATTAAGAAAGAGGGACATATATGCGCATCAGAGTCAGCATTGGAAGTTCCAAAATCTAACTACCCTATGGTCATCATTTCGTGACCTAAGAATAGTGAGGCTGAAGCAAGGATAACACCAAAGGTCATCATTCAAAAACTGTCTATTTTTGCTTATAAGGATAACAAGAAGGTTCCCTGAAATTATGATTACAATGTGACAACTCCAGGGAAGGAGGATATAACCAGTATTTCAAAAGAGGATCGAGAGGTGGGCTTCTATACTCGTAGTGGAAAGCGCTACAATTTGATAAATGCCCGAATAAAGCCAGCAAAAGGAGAAGCTTTGATCGAAAAGAAGAAAAACGCAGTTGAACTTGAACTGCTGGTCAATGAGCCAATAAAAAAAGAGGAAGTTAGGGAGTTCCTGAAATTTTTGAAGCATAGCGAGTACAGTGTTGTGGAACAATTGCACAAACAACCAGCTCACATATCCGTGCTAGCTTTACTGTTGAGCTCAAAGGGGCATCGAAATGCACTGTTGAAAGTACTAAACCAAACCTATGTGGCCAACGATATCTCTGTCAACAAATTAGATCGACTGGTCGGCAATATAAGCGCTGATAACTTCATCTTTTTCAACGATGACGAAATACCACCTAGGGGTATGGGGTCTACTAGAGCTTTGCACATCACTACCAGGTGCAAAGGGTAACATTACCGGGAGTTCTGGTAGATAGCGGATCTGCATTGAATGTATTGGCCCTGTCCACACTCAATAGGCTACCTGTGGATGGTTCGCATATGAAGTTGTGCTAGAATGTAGTGAGAGCATTTGGCGGCACTGAAAGGACAGTCATGGGAAGAATTGACATACCCTTATTAATTGGCCCAATTATCTATGAGGTGGACTTCTTGGTGATGGACATTAAGCCTTCTTACAATTGTTTATTAGGAAGGCCATGGATACATTCGGCAGGGATCGTACCTTCATCATTACATCAAAAGCCGAAGCTGATATCGGATGGTCGGTTAATGACAATAAACGCTGAAGAGGATATCATTGCAGCTGTAGCTAATGATGCACCGTATTTGGAAACAAGTGATGATGCAGTTGAATGTTCTTTCCAATCTTTAGAGTTTGTGAATGCTACATTTATCACCGAGGGAAACAAGATCCCGATGCCGAGGATATCAAAGACCACAAAGATGGGTCTATAGTTGACAGTGGGAAAAGGAGCCTTGCTAAGGAAAGGATTGGGGAGATATCTTTAGGGTCGAGTTGAAGCCCCAGTGTTGAAGGACAAGCATGACCATTTTGGCTTAGGTTACAAGCCAGATATTAAGCAAAGGAGGATGGAGTAAGAAAAGAAGCGAGAAAGAAGAAGGGCTCGTTTGATAGGAGATGAAGTTAAATGGGAACCTATGACCTTTCCTCACCTATCCAAAACTTTTGTATCAGGAGGATTTATTTATCAAGGAGTGCCAAGAGGTGGAAGTATTAATGAGGAGTTGGGAAGTATTCATGCAATTTGTGAAGAGGCAACTGAGGGAGGAACTTTGTTGGATATCCTCCCTTATGAACCAGGAAGTGTGCTAAACAATTGGACTGCAGAAGAAATACCTGTAGTTTTTAGGACTTCCTCAGAGTAATGTTCAGAACACCCTTATTGCTTTTAGCCTAGAAGCGATAAGGATTCCTTTGTGAAATAGGCTCATGTCCAAACATCGTTATTTTAATAAAGTACATCTTTGCAATCATTTTTGAGCACATTTTCTTTCTTTCTTTCCATATGAGTAGTTGTTTTGAATTTTCTTTCAAATTATTCTTGCATCTCATTCATGACCATATTGCACAAATAATTTTTCCTGAATCCATATTATTTTTCATACCTATAACAGGTCCCTCGATATCAATGATATGAGTGTCGCTCTTACAAACTCAGAATCTCCTTTTGAGCGAGACATGTGTTTCGAGGGATCGCATGATTTCGAAGATGGCGAAGACTGTGGTTTATCTCCTGACTTGCTGAGGATGGTAGAACAGGCGGAGAAGCAAATCCTACCTCACAAGGAATCAATAGAAATAGTGAACTTGGAGGAAGAAAAAGAAGTGAAGATCGGATCTGATATTTCTGCAAAGACAAGACAAGACCTCATTGGATTACTCCAAGAATTCAAAGATGTCTTTGTATGGTCATACCAAGATATGCATGGGTTAAGTATTGACATTGTAGTCCACCACCTTCCTATAAGAGAGGATTGCAAGCCAGTACAGCAGAAGCTCAGGAGGATGAGGCCTGATGTCGTGTTAAAAATAAAGGAGGAGGTCAAAAAGTAGTTTGAAGCCGGTTTTTTACAAGAGGTCAAGTATTCTGAGTGGGTGGCCAATATTGTACCGGTTCCTAAAAAAGATGTGAAAGTACGAATGTGTGTCGATTACAGGGATTTGAATAAGGCTAGTCCAAAAGACAACTTTCCATTACCTCACGTTGACACATTGGTAGATAATACTGCAGGCTATTCATTGTTTTCCTTCATAGATGGTTTTTCTAGATACAATCAGATAAAAATGCATCCCGAAGACATGAGAAAGACTACGTTCATTACGTTATGGGGAACGTTTTGCTATAAGGTGATACCGTTCAAATTAAAGAATACGGGAGCAACATACCAAAGAGCCATGGTAACCTTGTTCAATGACATGATGTACAAAGAAATTAAGGTTTATGTTGATGATATGATCGCAAAATCTAGAACGGAGGAGGAACATGTGCAAGTTCTAAGAAAATTATTCTTAATATTGAGAAAGTTTCAGCTCAAGCTTAATCCAGTGAAATGCACTTTTGGGGCCAGGTCAGGAAAGTTGCTAGGCTTCATAGTCAGTGAAAAGGGAATCAAGATTGACCCAGACAAAGTCAAGGCAATACAAGATTTACCTCCACCTCGCACTCAGAAAGAAGTTTGAGGTTTCATAGGAAGACTGAATTACATTTCTAGGTTCATTTCACAATTAACCGAGAAATGTGACCCCATATTCCGTCTTCTGAAGAAACATAATCCTAGTACATGAGATAAAGAATACGAGGAAGCTTTTAACAAGATTAAACAGTACTTGTCTAATACTCCAGTGCTGTCACCACCTAGCCCGGATAGGCCGCTGATATTGTATCTAACAATGTTTGATAATTCCATGGGGTGTGTGCTAGGTCAACATGATGAAACGGGAAGAAAAGAAAGGGCAATATATTATCTCAATAAGAAATTCACTGGTTGTGAAATGAGATACTCTCCTGTTGAGAAGTTGTGTTGTGCCCTGCTTTGGACAACTCGGAGATTAAGGCAGTACATGTTATACCATACGACTTGGCCAATTTCAAATTTAAACCCTTTAAAGTATATGATAAAGTCGACTTCTTTGAATGGAAGGATGGCCCGATGGCAGATGTTACTTTCTGAATTTGATATAGTCTATGTGAGTCAAAAGGCTGTGAAAGGGAGTGCAATAACTGACTTTCTGGCTAGTAGAGGTTTGGAGGATTACGAGCCATTGAGTTTTGATTTCCCAAATAAGGACTTGATGTATGTAGCAACAATTAGAGAAAATTCCCAATAAGGTCACAATTGGAAGCTAAACTTTGATGGAGCCTCAAACGCTGTGGGTAATGGAATTGGGGCAGTCTTAGTATCCCCGAACGGTGATCATTACCCTTTCACTTGCAAATTGGATTTTGATTGTACAAACAACATGATAGAATACGAAGTGTGCATCATGGGCATTCGTGCAGCTATAGAGCGTGAAATCAAAGTACTAGAGGTCTATGGAGATTCGACATTGGTGATATACCAGCTTAAAGGTGAATGGGAAACGAGAGATCCCAAATTAGTCAGTTATCGAAAGTTGGTCCTCGAATTGATTAAAGAGTTTGAGGACATTACTTTTTGCTATCTCCCACGAGACGAGAACCAGATGGCTGACGCATTAGCTACTCTAGCTCATTGATCAAAGTGAACCGACAAGAGGACATGAAGCTTATCCAGATAAGCATCTATGAAAGCCCGGCTCATTGTTATAATATCGAAGAGGGAGAAATGGATGATAGTCCTTGGTATCAAGATATATTACGATATGTAAAGAATCGTGAGTATCTTAACTAGGCAACTGAGAATGATAAGAGGACTCTAAGAAGACTAGCCATTGATTACGTCTTAGATGGGGAGATCTTATATAAGAGAGGAAAGGATCAGACACTATTAAGATGTGTGGACGCTGTGGAAGCTAATAAAATCTTGAAGGACGTCCATGAGGGTATTTGCGGAACGCATGCCAGTGGGTTCACAATGGCTAGACAAATTATGAGATTCGGGTATTACTGGTCCACCATAGAAGGGGATTGCATCAATTATGCCAATAAATGTCATAAATGTCAAATTTATGGTGATAAAATGCATGCACCTCCTTCACCTCTTCATTTTATGACTTCTCCATGGCCTTTCTCCATGTGGGGTATGGATATTATCAGGCCAATATCACCAAAGGCCTCAAATGGGCATTGTTTCATATTTGTGGTTATTGACTAGTTCACTAAATGGGTGAAAGATGCTTCGTATGCTAATGTCACAAAGTCAACAGTCAGTAAGTTCTTGAAAAGAGAGATCATATGTCAATATAAAATGCCTGAAAGGATCATATCTGACAATACGTTGAATTTGAACAACAGCTCAATAGCGGAGGTCTGTAGTCAGTTCAAGATCAGACATCACAATTCATCGCCGTATCGCCCAAAAATGAATGGTGCAGTGGAAGCGGCCAATAAAAACATCAAGAAAATTGTGGGAAAAATGACCGAGACTTACAAGGACTGGTACGAGAAATTTCCATTGGCCCTCTTTGCTTATCGAACATCAATCAAGACTTCCATCGGGGCAACGCCTTTCTCCTTGGTTTACGGTATGGAGGCATTTTTACTCACTGAAGTTGAAATCCCTTCTCTCTGGGTGTTGGCTGAGCTAAAGTTGGATGAAGCAGAATGGGTCTAATCTCGATACGATCAACTGAACTTAATAGAGGGAAAAAGGCTAAAGGCTATTCAGCATGGTCAAATGTACCAAAAAAGAATGATGTGAGCCTACAACAAAAAGGTCCGTCCCAGAGAATTTCACGAGGGGCACCTGGTGTTGAAAAAAATTCTTCCTCTACAAAAAGATTTTAGAGGTAAATAGATGCCAAATTGGGAAGGACCTTATATTGTAAAAAAGACCTTTTTTGGGGAGCCTTGATTCTGGCTAAGATGGATTTAAGAAACTTGCCTAATCCAATAAATTTAGATTCAGTCAAGAAATATTTTACTTAAGAAGGAGAAGGAACCAAGGTGAAAACCCGCAAAGGGTGCTTTGAGTTCAAAAAAATAAAAAAAGGAGAGGCTAAGGTGAAAACCCGCAAAGGGCGCCTTGAGATTAAAGGGGATTTGAGTTGAAAACCCGAAAAGGGTGGCTCAAATTTTGATTGCGGCATGTGATAATCTTGCTATACCTGAACCAGCATGAAGAAATAGGCGACATCTTGAGACATCAACAAAGTACTATAGATCTCCTAAACACGTGTTGAACTCAGAATGGTCTTCAGAAAGTTGTATAGAGAAATTCAAGCGGAGATATTTGGGGCACCTGTTCATAGTATTTATATTGAATTTTTTTGTTTTAGAACATTTCATTCTTTTTCAATATAAGTGTTCCCAGTCAATCCCTCTTACGAGTTATGCTCTCAAATCAATTTTGTTTTATCCATCGTTATGATCTTTTCGCAAGCATGTTGCATTAGAATAATGATTAATGGACCAATAAACTTTTGCAAGGGAAGTTTTTCATATTACTCTAGAAATTTCTAAATAATACAGGAACCTGAAACAGGACTATTGTTTAGACTTCACTAAGTTACAAGGTTGGAGATATCTAGGAAGGAAAAGCCTAGATTAAGAATTTTCGAGTTTTGTCGAAGCGTTATTGTCACAAAGGAAGACTTAATGGATAATGAGCAATAACAACTTCAACATTAATGAATCATTTTCATGACATTGCATTCAAATGTCATTCATACACATCTAGTTAGGAGCATTTGATTCATTTTTATCACGACATCCTAATCATTAGGCATAATTAGGTTCATGAAATAAATCATACAGGTCATATTCCCAGAGAACGCATCGGTGAAATCATAAAGCCTTATCTCCCTGAGAAGCAGTGGAGCAGGTTGAAAACAGCAGATCTTGTCTTCATATATTGGCTGCAAAGTAGATCAAAGATAGGAGATCTTGTCTTCCTATATTGGTAGCGAAGTAGATCGAAGATAACAAATCTTGTCTTCCTGTATTAGCAGCGAAGTAGATCAAATATAGCAGATCATGTCTTCCTATATTGGTAGCGAAGTAGATCGAAGATAACAGATCTTGTCTTCTTGTATTGGCAGCGAAGTAGATTAAAGATAGCAGATCTTGTCTTCTTATATTGGTAGCGAAGTAGATCGAAGATAACAGATCTTGTCTTCCTGTACTAGCAACGAAGTAGATCAAAAATAGCAGATCTTGTCTTCCTATATTGATAGCGAAGTAGATCGAAGATAACATATCTTGTTTTCCTGTATTGGCAGCGAAGTAAATCAAAGATAGCAGATCTTATCTTCCTTTATTGGTAGCCATGTAGATCGAGGATAGCAGCCTTATCTCCCTGTACAGTAGTGGAGTAGGTTGAAAATGGTAGGTCTTGTCTTCCTGTATCGGCAGCAAAGTAGATCAAAGATACAAGTCTTATCTCCCCGAAGTAGCAGTGGAGCAGACAGAAGTAACCAGTCCTATCTCCTTGAAGTTGCAATGGAGTGGATTAAAACCACAG
>JABFAC010248645.1:0-15122 GCA_013677245.1 Gossypium davidsonii
CCTTTTTTGCTTTATATTATTTTCTTTGAGTTCTAAATTTTTATATAAAGGTGGTAAGACAAATTTTTCTCCTAAATATAAATTTTATTTAATTATTTAATTTTCCATTTTCCATTTTATAGAATTATTAATATTTTATACTAATTTAATTTTTGAGAAAATATTTGTCTCCATCTTATGTTCAGGTTAATCATGCCTCGCAAGAGAACTCGTGCCTATTTCCAAACTGACGAATCATAATATAAATTTCACTATGAAGAAGCCAAAGCAAGATATGAATGTGTTTTCAAGAATTAGTAGGTGCACCCAGAAAAAGGTTCTACGCTTAAAGAAAGTAACTATATTGATTTCATGGCGCGCATTCAACAAATTGATAAAGTTCTCAATTGGGAGTTATTTTGTGAGAAAATGCCTAGTGCAGATGGAGAGTTAGTTCGTGAATTTTATGTGAATTTGAACTCAAGCGAATTGACGAAAGTCTCTGTTCGAGGAATCAAGGTACCAATAAGCTCAAATGCTATTAATGAATTCTTTGAATTACCTGATTTCAAAGACGGTGAATATTCTTCTTTGATGAGAAATACTGAGGCTGAAAAATTGCAAGAATTTCTTGAGGAACTGACAACTTCAGGTTCTAAGTGGACTATGTCAAAGCAAAGAATTCACAGTTGTTGCAAAGAATATTTGACACCACTAGCGAAGGTATGGTTTTATTTCATTCGATTCAGCCTTATGCCCAATCCACATAGGACTACAATTTCATTAGAGCAAATGGTCTTGTTGTACTCGATTTTAACGATAAAGACCATTGATGTGGGAAAAATCATTCTGAGAGAAATGTGAAATTGTGCCGCTAGACGTTCTAGCCCAACTTACTTTCCCTTTATGATAACAATTTTGTGCTTGAAAGCTAAAATTCTTGCAAACATAAAGATGACAGGTTATAGCCAAGGCACAATCGAAGATTGGAACCTCTACCAAATAGTCAGAGACTTTGTTCGTCAGCAACAAGTTGAAAAAAGTGAGGATCCCGAAGAAGAAGAAGAAGAAGAGTAAGATCCCATAGAGATCAAACTGATGCAGTCAGTTGAAATCTCTGACAGAGACTTCAATGTTCAGAACTCAATCTCCTCGCCTAGATCTTTGAGATGAGCTGTCAAAGTTGATGGACATAATACAACATATATAGTGGCAGCAACAAGCTTACTGGAGATATTCAAAAATATCGGATGACTCAATAAGAAGTGCTCTTACGAAAATATTTAATGACCCATTTATTTTTGTGCCTGAGTTTCCAAATTTCATAGTTGAACCATGAAGTCCATTATCGAAGAGGGAGTGAAGCGATTCATTCAAAAACAAAGATGATGGAGCAAAAGATGAGTCAAATTCGGAGAGATCTGCAAATAAATAAAAAGGGGGATCTTCACTTTATTTTATTTCCATTCTTAGATTATTTAATATTTTAGGAGTAGGTTTTATTAGGAATTTTTATTTTCGCACAATAAAACAAGAGGTGGAAATCATAAATAAAAATGAACAAAGTTGGAAAGTACAAAGTGTGACAATTGATATATACATGTATAGGATTGGATCTAGAAAGAGCTTGGTACTTAAGCAGTCAAATTGACTCACCTCCTCTTTTCTAGAATCCTACCTGGTGTATAGCATCTATTCACTTTTAACAATGAGGACAATGTTCATCTTAAGTAGGGGGTCGAAAAATTGAAATTATTTCCTATCAGAATAAAATTTTCTTTTAGTTATGATTAAGATATATTTTGTTAAAAATTTTGAAATTTTGATAAGTATGCTAAAATTTAGTATAAATAAAGTTTGATTATTTCAATAATTTTTATGTTAGTTGAATTATGACATAAATGTATTTTTAATAAAGCATGCAAATCATACCATAAAATTTTTAGTTCCTTAGGAAAGTTAGGCATGCATGAAAGTTTAAATCTTTAGAATTGACTTAGTAGTTTCTTGAAGTGAAATCCTAGGAAGCATGGAATGTTGAAAATGATTTAGGCAACTTTTGTTTGGACTGTTTGAGCCTTTCAAGCCAACCTTGATGAATTTTTATCCCTTGAAACCCAACTTTGAGACTATATGGCCTAATTTTATTTGAACCATTACAATATTAAGCCATAACTTTTCTCTTAATTATCTTTAACTTGTCTCAAACACTAGACTCAATACTATTCAGAATGTTCTTTGAAAATAAGTTTGGGGGAGTTCAAATGAAGTATCAAATGCTCAAAAAATTGTAGTACATACAACAAAATGCTCGTGAAAAAAAAGAGAAGAGAAGAGCATACGTACTTGAAAGAAAATAAATTGGTGTACTGAAGGTAAATGTTTTGAAGGTCCGATTGAAGCTGAGTCTAGGGTTTTAAGGCTAAATTTGTCTATCTTTTACCTACCCCTAGCCTAGCCATGATACAACCTATTAAAAAGACCTATTGATTCAAGTTTCTATGCTACCTACATTAGTGGAGAGAAATTGCTATGCTTAGCATATGAAGGCATAAATTAAACTTGATGATTGCAGCCTAGTCTTAAATAAGGGAATAAAATCATATTGGTAGGGATTTAACATGTCTTTATTGACAAAGCATTTAGTCTATTTTTACTATAATAATAATTGATATTAATTTGAATGATATGAATACTTAAGTAGCGTAAATCTCAAAATTCTTGTTCTTGAGCATAAGTATACTAAAATCCTAATTTTGGGAAAAATGTTGTTCTAAAGGAATTTTTCAAAGGTGTTTCCAAGAAATTCCTTTAAATTTTGTGCATTGCTTGGGATGAGCAATGAATTAAGTTTGGGGTGTGGAAACACGAAAATATACACATTTTTTCATGCATTTTTTAACTCAAATTCATGCAGTTTCCGTAAGATTCTTGTCAAAAAATATATAATTATTATAAAATAATTAAATTGTACCCAAATTATTAACATGTTGAATTTTAATTAATTTTATATCAAATTTTGATTAATTTTGATAATTTACGACAGATTCGCACAAAGGGCAAAAATTAGCTTGATAGACACTACTAAAAGCGTAAAATCGAGAAGCAATTTTTGAAGCATCAAGGTGAATTAATTTTTCAGTCGAAGACGGTCCAAATTATTAATATTAATTCATAATATAATTAATTTTAATTTTAATCGAAATTATTTTGGGTTAAATAAATTATTATTAATTAATTATGAAAATAGGCCCAGTTGAGCTGAAATGAGAAAATCGATCCAACCAAGCACTGGGTGCCCGAAACAATCCCACATGCAAACCCAATCAGCCTATTTGGCTTGCAAAATGGCCCTTCAAGTCTCCTTCAATTTTCATTCAAACCCCTCCCTTATTCATGCCTTTCTTGATTTGTCTCAACCTAAAAATAGCATGTTTGAAGCCTTCAAACATGCCACATGTGTGGCCGACCATAGGGAGTCTTTGACTACTGATTTTTTCTTGTTTTAGCAGCCATCTCAACCTATAAATACCCCTTGGCTGCTCTTCAAACACTTCTCAAACACTCTCATCTCTTCACTTCTCTCTCACTTTCTCTCTTCAAACCCCTTCCATTGTTCTTCATTTTCTTCCCCATTCCTTTTCAAATTTCACCTCTTGAGAAAGATTCTTTCAACCACCATTTGGATCATCATTCATGTGTTTGTGGAAGCCGTGGTTCAACAAAGACTAGCGGAGAAGGAGGAGTGGAGCAAACTAGTCAAGCCTCAGAGAAACACCAGATTTGATTCTTGCTCCTTACCCTTTTAATTTTATTGCTATTTTTATGAACATGTCTATGAATATTTGTGATGTTGATATGTTTAATTTAATTAGTATGGCTTAAATATAATTCGTGTTAGGTTGATTGCATTTCGTCCACTTAATTTATTAAAATTTTGTTTGTGTAGTTATAGGTCTTGGTAAGATGTTTGATTAAGTAAAACCATGACTAAGTTATTCTTGGATTACAATTTTAAGGTAACTAATGAATTAATTATTTAAATGGAATAAAATTGTAATTAATTGACACAATACTTAATCAGTGCATGTTTACTCATCTAAGGTAGCTGAGGGTTAAATTAGCAACGGTATCTAACAATACATTAGCCTTGCATAACTTGTAAGATTATTGTGATTAAATTGTTTCAAGGTAGAAATACATTGTTGCCTCACGTAATTTTTTATGTGCTCATGAGATTGAATTAATTGTTTGAATTGGCTTAGAAATATGTACAAGAGATTATTTTAATTTCATAGTATGTATGTGCATTAACACATTTGCTTAGTAAATTTTTTTTAATTGGTTGAATTGACATAAAGATATAGTCAAGAGATAAATGAATTTTTGTAGGTGAGTCTGTTCATAAGTTAGCAAATTACCGAGTTGCCGTGAATTTATTTGTAACAACATGAACATGGGTTTAATAATTCTAAGTTAAGAAATGTAATTAATCTAACACAATTACATCATCTTGATTAAAATCATCTTTTGAAATCGTGTATTGGAACTTTTTTTTTAAAATTTTACATAGTTAAAATCTTAGTTTTTAATCACCTCCTAAAATCAAAATATTTTTCTTCACAAAAGTGTTTTTAATTGTATTCATAAATAATTCTTTTCATAGTCCCTGTGGGTACGATAACTAGAAATTTACTTGTCACTTTACTACTTGTTGCGATTGTGTACACTTGCACATTTTCGTCGTTCTAGCACCCTAATTTGAATGAAAACCAGTGATGTTTCAAGTGCTCCAAATGATGGGCAAGTTCAGTAGTATGCCCATGGAAGATCCACACTTACACCTTTGTTTTTTCATGGAGGTAAGTGATTCATTTAAGTTAGCTGGTGTGACTGAAGACGCCTTGAGATTGAAATTGTTTCCATACTCACTACGAGATCGAGCATGAGCATGACTGAATTCATTGCCACCAAGTTCAAGAATTAGTAGAATGGTTTTTGGAAAAATATTGAATCTTTGTATGAGACGTGGGAAAGATTCAAGGAATTACTTTGTAAGTGTCCTCATCATGGGATTCCTTATTGTATCCAATTGGAGACATTTTATAATGGTCTCAATACACATACAAGATTAATGGTGGATGCTTCTGTGAATGGTGCGATTTTGTTTAAGTCTTATGATGAGGCTTATGAATCATTGAAAGGATCACAAGCAATAATTACCAATAGCTAACAAATCGAGCAGTTTCAAGAAGACGAGTAGCTAGAGTGCATGAAGTGGATGCATTAACCTCACTCTCTACTCAAGTATCTTCTATTTCCCCTATGTTAAAACAGTTTACCATTAATGGTTTGAATAATTTTGCAACTCAATCACCAAGTCAATATGATGTAGTTTCATGTGTATACTGTAGGGATGGTCATTCTTTCAAGAATTTCCCTTCAAATCCTAAGTCAGTGTACTATGTAAGAAACCAGTATCAAAATAGAAATGGACAAGGATTGCAGTCCAACTTCTACAATCCATCATGGCACACCCATCCAAACGTTTCCTGGAGTAATCAAGAAAATAAACTGAACAACAATCAAATGCAACATAGACACAACCAAGCCCAAGGGTTTAACCAACAAGCCCAAAAACCACCTCAAACTGAATCATCAAATAGTTTGGAAGACTTGTTAAAGGCGTGCATGGTGAAAAATGACGCCTTGATCTAATGTCAAGAATCAAAGCTGAAAACTCTAGAGAACCAAATGGGTCAGTTAGCTACTGAGCTTCGTAGTAGACCATAATGAGACTTATCGAGTGATAGAGAAAATTTGAGAAATTTGCGTAAGGAGCATTGCATTGTGGTAGAATTACGAAGTGGTAAGATTTTGGAACCCAAGAAGGTTGTGGTTGAAGATGAGCCTACTGGAAAAGAGGAAAGTCAACTGATAGTTGAAGTTCCTACAATAGAAAAATCAGATGCTAAAAAATCTGATGAGGTAAATCCTAAACTAGTAAATTCTGAAACGTTAACACCTCTTTTGTAGATTTACCTCCTCAGTAAAGTTGTCCATATCAACTTAGAGTTCCATATCCTCGAAGACTTCAATAGAACAAGCAGAAACAAGAGGTACAATTGAAGAAGTTTTTGGATGTTCTAAAGCAGCTACATATCAACATACTGTTGGTAGAAGCTTTAGAACAAATGTCCTATTACGTGATGTTTTTGAAACATATCTTGTCCAAAAAGAAACAACTGAGCGGGTATGAGACTGTCGCTTTGACAAAGGAGTGCAGTGTATTCTGACAGAGTAAACTACCTCAAAAACTGAAGGATCTTGGAAGCTTTACAATACCTTGCAACATTGGAGAATCATATTGTGATAAAGCTTTGTGTGACTTAGGAGCAAACATCAACTTGATGCCCAAATCCATTTTCAAGCAGTTGGGAATATGAAAAGACCCACTACTGTAACACTTCAACTTGAGGATCGATCATTAGCATATCCCGAAGGAAAGATCGAGGATGTTTTGGTAAGAGTTGATAAATTTATTTTTCCTGCTATTATTTTAATGTTTATGGGACTATGTTAGGGTCGTGTTAAAATTTCGTTAAGAAATTTTAATGTTTGCATGCTTAATTAACTGAAACGGACTAAATAAAAAATGTGCAAAAGTAGAGTTCTATTAGTTAAAGGTATTTATTAGCTATGAAATTAAATTGTGAAGGGATTTATATGGTAAATAGACCATTATTATTATTAGTGGACATTCATGGACAGGAATTAAGTAAATTCAAGGATAATTAATAAAAGTTAAATTTGTAAATTAATAAATTAAGGTAAACCAAAAATAAGGCAAATAAGGTATCATCTTTTTAAAGACCTTAACCGAAAATAGGGTAGAAAAATACCATTTTTTAAGGTTGAACATTTGACTAGACTTCTCCACTTGCATGGTATGATTTTTGATTCCGTTTTTAGTGATTTTTATGTTTCCGTGATCGTTGTAGCTTAATCTAATTAGCCTAGGGACTAATTTGCAAAACTGTTAAAGGATTAGGGTTTTACCATAAACTTGTTTGCATGATTCTTGAAATTAAATGAAAGAGTATGAGTGCTTGTTATTTAAAAAAAACAACTTTTGTAAAGTGATTTTTAATGAATTTATTATTTAGGGATTTATTTGTAAAAGTAGTAAAATATCATGATAAATTTATGAAATGATGGTTTTTATGGGTTGATATGAGTCCTTAGGTAAATTAGCTAGCATGATATGTGAATGAAATTGCATAAATTTCAATTTACGAGATTAAAGACTAAATTGTAAAGAAGTTAAAATAATAAGGGCAAAAATTTAATTATGCAAAAGTATGAATTTTGGACTAAATTGAATAGTATGGATAATAAGTAGATTGAATTGTATATTTAGATCAAGATAGACCTCGTACGGATTTGGACCGGGGTAAAGCTAAAGCTTCGGATTAGTCGACTTAGTTTCTGCGCTTTAATCGTTGTGGTAAGTTTGTATTATTATATATCATTTAATGTTATGTTTTGATCTATATGTTGATTACTATGTAATTGAATAATTTAAATTCAACGACCTTACGATGACTATCGAGGCCCGTTTGAACTTTAGGAATTCGTAGGATACAAATGACATGTCATTAGGGTTTTCATGTTTTAGGTACTAGTCTTGAATTTCCTACCGATGGCTGAGGTCTTACATTTTTAGCGGATACTCCATAGCTCGTGTGAGCAACATTGTGTAGCTTACATTTCAACCCACAGTTCGTGAGTAATGATGTAAAGGAAAGGAAAGTTTACGGTTATATGTTTAGCACACTTCGTGTGAGCTATCTCGCACATTTGATGATATTCTAAACGATTCAACGAGCATGAAAAGGAAAGGAATGGTAAGTGTTCAATATGAACCATGATATGTATTTGTGAAAAGGATTGAAATGGTGAGTTACATTGAAAGCATGTTATGTTAAGGAAGACGGTGAATTCAAGTGAATTATGTTCATGTGCAATGGCTTTCCTATGTTAAATTCATGTGGATAATGTTTGAGTATGCTAACATGTGTTGTTGTTGGTGCTTAGACTTGTGCCAAGCTTATGGTTGGATTGTATTATGCTTAAATTTAATGTTATGTAATGAAATTGTAAGTTATGTTTTATGCTTTACGAACTTACTAAGCATTATATACTTACGTAGTTTTCTTTCTTATGTTTTATAGTTATCGGAATATCAATTGGTTTGGAAGCTCCTCGAAGATCTATCACACTATCTAGTGAATATAACGATAGTTTTTGATGTTCTAGCCAAGGTTATAATGGCATGTATAGGAAACTTATGCTTAAAGTTTGGATTGGATGCTAAGTATTGAATTTGGTATGTGTAAATTTCTTAGTTGTTTGGCACCATTTGGAAATGGTTGTTTTGTGTCACTTATGATATTTTGAAACATGTGAATAAGGATCCAAATGGTAAATTTATTTCGATATGGTATGGATCAAGTATGGTATGTTTGAAATGTGGTCAACTGTGCTATGTTTTGGTATGGAAATAAGTTTAATATGTGTCGTTGATGTATTGCAAAAAATGCATATGTTTAGGTATGTTGAATGGTTTGTGATTGGGGTGCCTTATTGGCATATTGGTTGTATGGATTAATGAATATTGAATTGGTCATTTTTATACATGTTTTGGGTAGGTTTTGATGCTTTGGTCATATGTGCAAATGTGTTTAGGTACATGCGTGAGGTGGGTGAAGAAAATGGCTTGATTTTGGCCAATTTCTTGTCCACACGGCCAAAGACATGGGTGTGTGTCAGAGCCTTGTGTGACATAGGGCCATGCGACACGGTCGTGTGTCCCCTATAGGCTTTAAAGGTTTCAAGTCAAGCAGTTACACGGCCTAGCACATAGACTGGCACATGAGTGTGTACCTTAGCTGTGTGACCCAAGTTAGAGAGTTACACGGGCACAGACACGGGTTAAGACACAAACGTGTGTCCCTATTTCAATTGTTACACGACCTGAGACACGGGCGTGTGTCTCGGGCGTGTGTCTCAGCCGTGTGAGGCACACGGCCGTGTGACCCCTGTAGTCCAATTTTTCTAGCTTTTTCCTTAATGTTTCTAATGTTCTTAATTTAGTCTCGAACCATTTCTAAAGTGTTTCTAAGGCCTCAAGGGCTCAATTAAGGGATGAAATGAATGGATATGAATTGGTTATGATTTGTTTAATGAAATGATTGAAAATGTATGGTTTTATGTTACGATTTTATGGTAATGCTCTGTAACCCAATTTCGGTGACGGTTACAGGCTAGGGGTACTACATTTAGTGGTATCAGAGCTATGGCATTCTCGGTTCTTAAATTGAACATAGCATGTACGAGTCTAGAAATACATGCCACTATAAAACCTGTGATAGTGTGATAACTCCTTACTCGATTTGAATTAAGCTTTCATATAGATAATTTCATCTAACTGAGCTGACTTCGATGAAGTTGAGAGTAACGTGCAAGCCTCCATTCATGGGGCACTGCCTAGTGCAATTCGGCCCGTATCTGATGGTCGGAGAGGAGAGGCTAAAAAAACCTTCTTCCAAATAATGAACGAGTGGTTTACGGAGTTCGTACGAATGAACCCAATGGCTGAACTACCTCCACCCCCACCTATTCCCTAACCGGTCCCCGTAGTTCCTCAGGGTTTGAAACCAGTACAAGCAAGTAAGCCTCCAGTTGATAAAATCCATAAATATGGGGCTCAAGAGTTCGGAGGTACAACTGAAGATGATCCAAAGAGAGCCAAGTTTTGGTTGGAAAATAGCATAAGAGTTTTTGATGAATTATCCTGTACACCAATGGAATGTGTGAAATATACAGTATTGCTATTGAAAGGTTCAGCCTATCAATGGTGGAATACTCTAGTTTCAGTGCTACCGAGAGATTGGATTGATTGGGAGTTTTTCCAGATAGAATTTTGAAAGAAATGCATGAGTCAGAGGTTTTTGATAAGAAACATAAATAATTTCTTGAACTGAAATAGCGCCGGATAACGGTATTGGAATATGAGAGGAAATTTACGCAACTTAGTAAATATGCCCGAGAGTGTATAGGACCAGAAGCTTCAATGTGTACTTGATTTGAAGATGGGCTAATTAAAGATATAAACTTGCTTGTCAGGATTCTTGAGCTAAAAGAATTCATGGTTTTAGTTGACAGAGCACAAAAAGCTGAAGAGCTTAGTAAAGAGAAAAGAAAAGCTGACTCTGAGGCTCGTCATTCGGGAAAACGACATTTGGGATAGTCATGCTCATCACCATCAAAGAAATAAAATGAATATCATAACTATTTATCAGCTTTAGTGAGATATTGTGGGATAGACCGAGGTAAACAACATTCAAGCTCGAAACCTCAGGCTATGTCTATAGCGAGTGTAGGCAGTGTTAGGAACAACAAGCTAGAATGCCAGCAATGAAAGACGGGTCATGTTTCAGATGTGGTTCGTATGAACATTATCTCAGAGATTATTTGGAAAGGTTAGAGAAAGAAAAGGCTCAGACTACTCAACCAAATAATACAGCTGCAAGAGGGAGACCTCCACAAAACTTTGAAAATGCAAGTATTAGCTGTAGTGGGACGAAAAACTCTACTGTGAGATCTGAGGTACGAGCACCGGCTAGAGCTTACGTGATCTTTGCACAAGAGGAGGCATTAGCACCAGACATTATTGCTAGTACATTTTCTATTTTTAATACTGATATTACTACTTTTATTGACTCGGGATCAACATATTCATATGTATCCATGAATTTAGTACTGATATTACTACTTTTATGGACTTGATGAACAAAATCTTTAGACCCTACTTAGACAGATTCGTGGTGGTGATATTGACGATATTCTAATTTATTCATGAGATGAGACATAGCATGTTGAGCATTTGAGAATTATTTTGCAAAATTTGCGTGAAAAAAAATTGTTCGCTAAGTTTAGCAAATGTGAGTGTTGGCTTTGGGAAGTTGGATTTCTGGGATATGTTCTATCGGCTGAGGGCATCAAAGTTGATCTAAGCAAAATTTTTGTTGTCATTGATTAGAAACCTCCGAGAAATGTGTCTGAGTTTAGAATTTTTCTACGTTTAACCGAATATTACAGAAGATTCACCAAGGGATTCTCAATGATTGCTACACCGTTGATGAGACTGTTGCAAAAAGATGTTAAGTTTGAGTGGTTCGAGAAATTTTAGCAAACCTTGAATCAATTGAAAGCATTGTTAACCGGTGCACCAGTGTTAGATCAACCAGAGTCGGGTAAAGAATTTGTGATTTATAGTGATACTTCGTTAAATGGTTTGGGCTGTATTCTGATTCAAGAGGGAAAAGTGATAGCGTATGCTTCTAGATAGTTAAAACCGCACGAAAGGAATTATCCAACGCATGATCTAGAGCTTGTAGCGATTGTTTTTGCTTTGAAGATTTTGCGACACCATTTGTACTGAGAAAAATTTCATATCTTCACGGATCATAAAATTCTATAGTACTTGATGTCATAGAAAGATTTAAAATTGAGACAGCACAGATGGATCGAGTTATTCAGAGATTATTATTTGATGATTTATTATCATCCGGGAAAGGCTAATGTTGTTGCCGATACTTCGAGTACAAAGACTTTATTTGCTTTGCGATGCGGTTGACATTGACTGATGATGGTTCAATTTTAGCTAAGTTGAAAGCTAAACCAATATTTTTACAGTAAATTTCTGAAGCACAAAATATGACGATGTATTGATAGCTAAACAGAAGCGGGTTGGGACAACTCCTGATACAGACTGTCAGATCGGGTTTGATGATAGTTTGTAATTTAAAGGCAGAATTTGTGTCAAGAGAAATTCTAATCTCGTTTAGAAAATTTTACAAGAAGCCCATAATAGTAGCTTGTCTGTGCATCTTGTATCTTCTGTTTTTTTACAGCCAGTGATGATTCCAGAGTTGAAATGGGAGCGTGTTACGATGGATTTTGTATTAGAAGTTCCTCTATCTCCGAGAAAGAAAGATGCTATTTGGGTCATTATTGATCGTTTGACGAAATCTGTGCATTTCATTCTAGTGCGTACAGATTATTCACTCGAGAGATTAACAAATTTATATGTTGCTGAGATTGTTTGATTGCACGGGGTGCCAGTTTCTATTATTTCTAATAGGGATTTGCAGTTTACATCTCAATTCCGGAGCAAGTTACATGAGGCTCTAGGTACTCGATTGCATTTCAGTACCACGTTTCATCTTCACACCAATGGTTAGTCCGAATGAGTGGTTCAGATACTCGAAGATATGCTTTGATGCTGCGTTTTAGAGTTTGAAGGTAACTGGGAGATTTCTATCATTCGTTGAATTTGCGTACAACAGCAGTTATCAATCACGCATAAATATGGCACTGTACGAGGCTTTGTACGGTAGGAAATGTTAAACTCCATTGTATTGGACTAAGCTCTATGAGAAAAAGCTTCACAGGGTTGATTTGATACGAGACACCAAAGGAATGGTTAAAGTGATTCGAGATAGTTTGAAAGCAGCTTCAGGTCAACAACAATCCTATGCAGATTTAAGAAGAAAAGATGTAGCATGTCAAGTAAGAAACAAAGTATTCTATAAACCATTGTCCTGAAAGAAAGTTCTTTGATTCGGTCCTAAAGGAAAGCTTAGTCCACGATTTATTTGACCGTATAAGTTCATTGAGAGAATTAGGCGAGTACCTTACAGATTTGCTTTACCGTCAGAGTTAGAGAGGATTCACAATATATTTCATGTATCTATGTTACGATGATACCGATTAGACCCTTCGCAAGTAATATCACCTGTTGATCACGAGATTCAGCCTGGTATGACGTACAGTGAAGAACCGATCAAAATTCTAGCTCGAGAGGATAAATAATTGAGAAATAAATGCATAGCTTTAGTAAAAGTCCTTTGGAAACAACACGATATAGAAGAAGCTACCTAGGAACCGAAAGAAGCTATGAAAGTGCAATACCTGAACCTCTTTTCTTCTAAGATTTTTGAGGATGAAAATTCTTTTAGGGGGAGAGTTGTAACAGCCTATTTTCAGTGAAATCAGAATACTAGTGTTGGGACCACAAATTTGACGAGTAAATATTTATTATATTATTATTTTAAAGTTTATGGGACTACGCTAGAGTCATGTTAAAATTTCATTCAGAAAGTTTGATGTTTGCATGCTTAATTAAATGAAAAGGACTAAAGCTTCGGATTAGTCGACTCCGTTTCTATGCCTTAATCATTGAGGTAAGTTCGTATGATTATATATCATTTAATGTTACGTTTTGATCTATATACTGACTGCTATGTAATTGAATACTGTAAATTCAATGATGTTACGATGAATATCGAGCCCTATTTGGACAATAGGAATTCATTGGATATGAATGGCATATCATTAGAGTTTTCATATTTTGGGTCCTTGTCTTGAATGTCCTATCGATGGCTGAGGTCCTACATTTGTTGTTGATACTCCATAGCTCATGTGAGCAATAATGTAAAGGAAATGAAAGTTTATGGTTATATGTTTAGCAATCTTCGTGTGAGCTATCCCGCTTATCCGATGATACTCTAAACTGTTCAACGGGCATATAAAGGAAAGGAATGGTAAGTATTCAATATGAACCATGATATGTATTTATGAAGAGGATTGAAATGGTGAGTTACATTGAAAGCATGTTATGTTAAGCAAGGTGGTGAATTCAAGTGAATTATGTTCATATGTAGTGGCTTACCTATGTTAAATTCATGTGGATTATGTTTGAGTAGTCAAACATGTGTTATTGTTGGTGGTTAGGCTTGTGCTGAGCTTATGGTTGGATTGTATTATGCCTAAATTTAATGTTATGTAATGAAATCATAAGTTATATTTTATGTTTTACGAACTTACTAAGCATTATATGCTTACGTAGTTTTCTTTCCTATGTTTTATAGTTATCGAAAGCTCAATTGGTTTGGAAGCTTGTTGGAGATCTATCACACTATCCAGCCAATATATTGATAGTTTTTGATGTTCTATCCAAGGTTATAATGGCATGTATAGGAAACTTATGTTTAAAGTTTGGATTGAATGCTAAGTGTTGAATTTGATATGTGTAAATTTCTTAGTTGTTTGGTGCCATTTGGAAATGGTTATTTTGTGTCACTTATGATATTTTTAAGCATGTGAATACGGATCCAAATGGTAAGTTTATTTCGATATGGTATGGATCAAGTATGGCATGTTTGGAATGTGGTCAATTGTGGTATGTTTTGGTATGGAAATAAGTTTAATATGTGTAGTTGATGTATGGCCAAAAATGGATATGTTTAGGTATGTTTAATGGTTTTTGAATGAGGTGTCTTATTGGCGTATTGGTTGTATGGATTAATGAATAGTGAATTAGTCATTTTAATGCATGTTTTGGGTAGGTTTTGATGCTTCGGTCATATGTGCAAATGTGTTTAGATACATGCTTGAGGTGGGTGAAGTAAATGGCTTGATTTTGTCCAATTTCTTGTCAACACGACCAATGACACGGGCGTGTGTCTTAGCCATGTGTGACATACGGCCATGCGACACGGTCATGTGTCCCTTGTAGGTTTTAAAGGTTCCAACTCAGGCAGTTACATGGTCTAGCACACGGCCTGACAAACGAGCGTATGGCTCAGCCTTGTGACACAAGTTAGAGAGTTACACGGGCTAGGACATGACCGTGTGTCCCTATTTCGATTGTTACACGGGCATGTGTCTTAGCCGTGTGAGGCACATGGCCTGGCCTCACGATCGTGTGACCAGTGCAGTCCAATTTTTCTAACTTTTTCCTTAATTGCCCAAATGTTTCTGATTTAGTCCACAATCATTTCAAAATTGTTTTTAAGGACTCAAGGACACGATTAAGGGATGCAATGCACGAATATGAATTGATGATGATATGTTTAAGTAAATGGTTAAAAATTTATGTTTTTCCTATATATTTCATCACCTTTTTTCTTAAATTTGTTGTTAAAATCAAGTAATTGTTTAATAATTTAATGAAATATGCGAAAATATGAAATTAGGACATAGAAATTATTAAAATGTGATTTTATACTTTATTA
>JABFAC010248646.1:0-13216 GCA_013677245.1 Gossypium davidsonii
CAAAATGATAAGGGTCTTAATAAGTAACGTTTTTAAGTTTTTGTTAAGGATTATATTTTTCAAATTTTCAACATTAAGACACTTATTAATTAACTAGGTACTAATTTTAGGCGTTATGAGGGTGCTAATCCTTCCTCGTACGTAACCGACTGTCGGATCCGTTTTTCTAAAACTCGTAGACCAAAGCCATTTTTTTAGGTGATCCAATCACACCTCAATAAAAGATTGGTGGCGACTCCCAATTTTCATTTTTTAAAGTCGACAACCTAAAACGTTTGTTTTTCAAAAGAATGGTTTCGACAACTGAATTAACTATTGAGTCAATGAACGGATAGTGTGAGCTCCGACTTGAACTTCAAACCGACCGTGACTTTCGATGATCTACAAAGAAAGAATGCAACAAACATAAAAAATTCAATGCTTAGTAAGTTTCCATAAAACTTAAACTTAAACTTACTAAATAGGAATAAACTTAAACAATTTAGACATAATTTCATTAATTAGCTCATAAGCTCACTTATTTCTTATACACACCACAACCTCACAAGGTTAGTGAATTTATAAATACACACATATAACATAAACATGACATGATACATTTATAATAAAATGTATATTGAACTTAATTAATTCATCCCATGTTAATTTAAAATAACACATTTCACTTCAATTGTTCATATCAAAATTTTCCATTCACATGACTAAATTTCAAATAACCATTTCATATATCCATTTCTATTTACACATTTATCACCCGATGAACCAAATGAAATAATGTCGGGTACATGAGATTGATGCTCACACAAGCTGTAACTGTATTACCAAATGTAGGACCTCAGCCATCGGTCGAACATCTATGACCAACACCTGAAACGGTAAATACCCCTAATGGCATATCATTTGTATCCTAAGTATTCACGAGTTTCATATGGGCCACATTACACATTCAATTCATATAACTTTATTCACTGTAAACTATTACAAGCACACATCCATATAGTTCTCACTTTTCATACATAATCATCAATTTAACAAATACTGTAGTTTAGTCCAATTCACTAATTACCAAATATCAATAAATTTAACTCATTCACAACATGTATAACAATAAATAAATCATCAAAAACAACAATTTACTAGTTTAATCAACATACGGACTTACCTATTAAAAAAATTATAAATACAATGCCAACGATTATTTCTCTAACTTCGTTTTTCCACGATTTGTGTCCGGTTGATTTGTTTCTTGATCTAAATAATAGTTTTAACCCAATTAACCATTTAAAACAATTGTTTCTTGATCTAAATAATAGTTTTAACTCAATTAACCATTTAAAACAAATTAAATAATTAAATTATACATTTAATCCTTTTTATTAATATTTTACAAAATAACCCAAAACTTCACCATTTATGCAAATTAGTTTCTAAACCCAAAACTTTCAAATTAAATAATTAAGCCTAAACTAAGCTGGCAGAATTTCTTATAGTCCCTGTACAACCCACATTTATCATAATTTCACAAGAATTTCATGAAGTTTTACTAATTAAATAGTTTAGTCCTTAAACATTAAAATCACTAAAAATTACTTTACAAAATAGTCTTATTTAGCTATCCAACTTATAAATCTACCATCAAAATTCAAAAACTTCACAAACACAACAATGACACATTTCAAAACATTTAAAAATTTTACAAATTAATCCCCGGGTTAGCTAGATTAAGCTAAAACGATCTTAAAAATATAAAAATCATTAAAAACGTGCCAAATTTACATACCATGCATGTGAAGGAAAGCTTGGTTGATTTTCAAGCTTTTTTTGATGGTGATTTTTGGTTCAAGAAGACAAGAATGGAGAAGATGATGTCTTTTGTCGATTTTAATTATGCTTAATTATTAAATTACAAATTTAACCTTAAAAAGAAATTAAATTTCATATAATGTCTTGTCCAAATCGTCCACTAATCATGGTATAAGGTTTATTTACCTTTTAAAACCCTCATTTTATGTTTTCTTAACCATTAGACACAAATAAACTAATAATGATTTACTTTTGTAGCTTTTATGATTTAATCTTTTTTACTTAATTAACTATCTAAACATTAAAATTTCTTAACCAAATTTTAATACGACACTAATATAGACTTGTAAATATTAAATAAATAATATTTACTGCCTCGCTAATTGGAATTATGGTCCCGAAACCACTGTTTCCAATACCACTAAAAATGACTATTACACAATACTTCTGAACATAATTGCAATTACTAGAGCCTAATTGTATATGTCTGATTTTTAACACCTCAAATCTGACCCGATTCACTGGGTTTGGATCTCGGGTGTTACAACACAAGTTTAATAAATAAAAAAAAATAGTTTACAATTTCTCATTCATTTAAACTTGTTATTTGACACATTAATTCTAAACTAATTGTATGAAAACAAGGGAAATAACTTAAAGTAATTTTATTACAAAAAACTCGATTCGAATCCTTACAAAATGGAAGTTTATTTAATATAGACTTGACAGGTGTATCCCTAACTACGCCACGCATCTACTGTATGCATAATAGCTCACTGTGTCACCACCTTGTCGAACTCTTGGCGTCGTCCCTCTAAGCGAAGTCTCTTCTCAAATACCTGAAAAGTAATAAAAATTTTTATAAGTATAGGAGTACTTAGTGAGCTCATTACCTCATTACCTTGATGGATAATTTGTGGTCTTATATGAATTGTTGGGTGCTAATTATTTTGTATCATTTTTTTCGGCGGACTTTCATAGTTTACCATTCTTGTATATACTAGCTATTATGCTTTCGCCATACTCAGCCTTACTTATCTGGCTAACTAAGGAATCCTTCCAAACGTGTCATAAGTCTATTGTCCCACAACAATCTTAACAAAACATACTCTCAGTAGTCACTTCCAACAATCCATGCCTTAACCCATAGTCTTATTTCAAACAGTTGTTCACTGACATTTATCACAAGCGAATACATATATGTTTGGCGAATACTTATGCAGAACATAATACAATCAATTCATACTCAGACAAACCCTGATTCAGTACCACACATATCCATACTGAAAAATCACTACATAGACCACTTGATGAATTCCATAACGTGATGTATTAGAATCCCATAATTCAAGATAACATTAACTCAGATTTAGAATAATTCTAGAAGAAGATACAATACCCATCAATTCCCATATTTACAGATCATCAGAATGAATACCCTTCTTAACATACAGATACACATATCTTTTTCATGGAAACCCTTAAGACTTAGTCATGCAAAGCTTAGAACGTTTCAATACCTCATCTTAGCTTTTCTTATTATAGAGCTAAAAGAATTTAATCATATATTACAATAATGAAAAACATTCATAGTCAACTCTTACTAGACATTCCTGATAGTTCATGCCACATAGACATAACAGAACATGTCATACAAGCAATCATTTAGAGTCTCGTGTTTACTGTCCTGATGGACTTCACAACACACATTGAATATAAAAAAACGATATACTGCACACACCATAGGTCCTTATTACAGAATACGCCACAAAGGTGATCCATATAGAGCATGCCACAAAGGTTATATGTATATAAAGTATGCCACGAAGGCTAACAGGATACGACATAGGCATCTCAAAACTGCTATGTTTGCGATATGAATTTGCCTAAACTCACATTAAGTGAGGTTTGCCCATCATTGCCTTAGGACACGTAGAGAATCCCATTAGATAAAATTCCATTTAACAGATCTTTTTTAGAGTATGCCATGGCCATGAAATTTTTCCTACAAAGTTTCATATTGGAGTTTGTTTTTACAGTCTCGACAGACTTCCTTATTTTACCACTGCAGTGACTCGACTCATATTGCCAACTCTACGAACCAGACACATCCCAAACCCAAGTTTTCATAAGTTCATGACACTTTTCTTACATCCTATAAAACTGATTCTTGAACAAATTGACCTATATCATTATCTAATCATAACTTTATCCCTATAGCTATATAAGTATCATATTCATACTATACTATCCATGGTTTCCAGGTTCTATATTGATCACTCTCATATAGATACACTTCAGTATGAACAATATACATGAAGAGTCAGAGTAGAGACCCATTTGATTTTCACTGATGGTAGTTCAAAACTCCAGATTCAGATATCCATCTCGAACCAGCAGTAACTATTGCTTTTAGAACATAAGAACATCAATAAGACTCATTCATATACAATTTACTATCAATTCAAACATTGATAACTCCCATGCAAAGTATTATACTTACATTTTACTGTTCATGCACCTTTTACAGACTTACTCTTTCAAAATTTAACATGCAAAATAGTAATACTTATCCTTGAATGGAATAACCACTAATTATAAACATCCATAGCGTTCCTTGAATGGAATAACCACTGATTATAAACATCCATAGTGTCCAGATTATCGTAAAAGAGATAGATCCAGACTTAACGAAGGTATCAGTAAATACCACTTAAGGAAGAGGAAGAAGAACCCCTTTCAGAACACACTCTCACATATAAATATGACTCAACTTACTTAGTGGAATTTAACAAGTGTCATAGGTATCAAAACTTGTCTTCTTATTGGCCTATAGTTTCTGAGAAAAAGATAAATAAGTTTCCTTCATCATACTATCAGTCTAAGCTATGTAGTTGGTTTCTAACTAGATTACTTAAAGTCTAACTAGCACAATATTCCTCACAAACAAGGCGTACTATGCTTTTAGCCAATACTCCTTCTATACTTACATTTAATCTCTTCACACAAACTTCTCTTTAATACATGACAAAATATCAGAAAATCAAATTCTTATTTACTCTTGTGGCGATTACTATACTCCCACATGTATACGGTGAAACAATCATTTGAGCGGATAACACTTCGCTAGACAGTCTATATATTATAATACGCCAAGACTTTAGATCCGCCAGAACTGGGTGTTACACGATTGGTTCCTCCGCTAGCTTAAGAAAAGCTCGATCAGACTGCATTTGAATCAGTAGGAAATTTTACGACTTTGGAAATAATTTAATTGAGTCGATTTATTAGATGTGGAATTAAATTGGACGGTCGTGAGAATTGTTCAACTAGATAATTTAATTAAATAATTTTCTTGAAAAATTAATTTTGGAAAATTTCAGTGATTTTTGGGAAAATTAATTTTGATCAAGTAAAATTAAATTAATCAAATTAATTAAAATAAATATGATATTTTTGAAATTAATTTTCAAGTCAGACAATTGGCCCAATGGGTATTGAACTTGAAAGTTGGACTTGAGATCGAAAGTTGGAACCGAGAACCAAAAATCGAGACTGAGACCCCAAATCGGTCGAATCGAGTCTGTATGTGAAACCGAGCTGACGGTCCAATTGGTGGTTGGACTAGCCCGATCAAAAACTGGACTTGAGATTGAAAGTTGGAACCAAAAACCAAAAATCGAGACCAAGACCCAAAATTAGTTGAACCGGGCCTGGTATGTGAAACTGGGCTGACGGTCCAACTAGTGGTTGGACTAGCCTGATCGGGCCGTCACTTGATCGGTCGGGTTGTCACTAGCTTGAACGAAACCGATAGTAGCCAAACAGCTCGAGGTGTTGTGAGGATGTTGCGCCTACGATGACACCACTGAGCATGGCGATGGCATTTCGGTGACCGGCGGATGGTCGACGGTGACGGTTCTTTAATGGTTAAGCAGTGAAAGACTTACACTCCTACTGGGATTCTACCGAATAATTTGATTTCAAATTAACTATTTCAAAAATAATATTATTTTAATAAATTTAATATTTAATTTAATTTAATACTTATCTTGATAGTATTTTATTAATTTAATATTAAAGTAATTATCTTAATATTAAATTTAATCACTTATCCTGATAAGTATTATATTAATTTAATATTGAAGTGATTAAATTTAATAATAGTTGAACTCTTTAAACCCTCTCTATATAATGAGAGTTATGGGTCTTTATTTTTCACACACTTGAATTTAAAAGAAAGTTGTAGAGAGAAAATTATCTGAAGAAATTATTTCAGAAGATTTCTAAAGATATTTTTCTTATTAACAACTTAACCACAGAGTTTAGATAAATTATGAAATTACTCCACTGGTAATTCTGTGGAAAATTTTCTGATTCGAAGCAAGCCCACACTCAACAAACATGAGCTTGAGGATAATGGAGAAGACTATTCAGTCGAAGCGTTCATCCTAGAAGAAGCTAAAAGGTACAATTTTGATTAAGTGTTTATTACTTTAGATATCACAACCAAGTTCTTGTTTTTAGAACTAAACTTATTTTCCACTTTGTTTTCCAAACTCGTTTTTTTCAACACGTGTGACCACTTTTTGCATGATTGCCTTTGTCTTTTCAAAATGTTACATTTTGATCCTTGTTTTTTGTCAGGTTAACTCTAGAGCCCATGTAAGCTCATATAAGACTTAGGAAAAATTTTAAATGGTATTTAATGATTGAATTGGTTAAGGTAATTGAATTTTTTACTAATAACTATTTATAATTTTTCATTTTGTACTGTAGCATCCTGTAACTTGATTCTAGAAACAGGGACAGGTGAGTGGATTAATTAGATGTTGCGACACCAACCTTTGAAGTCGCAACGTTGAACCCCAAGGTCATGACATTGAACCCGGAAGTTGTGACATCAACTTGAAAACTTTTATAATGTTACATTTTAGTCCTCCAATGATCTCGGGTTATCAGTAGAGCTTATGTATGCTCATTTACACATCGGTTTGGAATTTGATGTGGCATCATGGTTAGTGATTGTGTATCTAGGATATATGATTGTATTTATGGAATATACGTTTTGTTTGATTGTAATTACTCCAGAAACGGTGGCGGCATCCCTTAGCTTGGACCTAACGACCAAGTCGAGTATGGGGTGTTATTGTTCCTCCATATGCCACCCTTGAATGTCACACCATTGAGCATACTCTCGCCGTAAGCTACCTCTACCAGAAATGCATAAAGCCCTTCAATTGTGATGAGACAATCATTAATTGTTAAGCCACCCTACGACGTAGCATTATTGATCTATAAGGTCACATTATCGCCTCTACAAGGAGACATGATATAATCCTATTACCAACAAGATGTTTACACGTGGCATCACATATCTTATATACAACCTCTCACCTAAATAATGGAGGCATATGCACAACCCTTTCTCTCTCTCTCTCTTTCTCTCTTTGTGTAACACCCTGATACCCGACTTGATTGGCAAGTTTGAGTTACAAGATGTCACATTTCGAATAAACTATGATCAATTACGTTTAATTCATAACATTAAACCTTCATTTACAAATATAATAAACACATGATTTGATACACATTCATTATCGGGTCTTATACGAGCTTATGAAAGCTCTAATGCTAATCCCATGTTGAATTAAGACCAAATTGTAAATATTTCAAAGTATGGGTAGACGTCGCGACTTCGGGGGTTCCTCATCGTGACACAACTCACTGACTAGGCCAATCATGACCTTGAGCATGCCTCATCATGACGTACTCTCTGGTTGATCTTATTGTGACGTAACTCACTATTTCTAAAATGACTAGTTTGGAACAAGTTTGAAAGACCTAAAGTATCACCTAAACATCCCAAATACAGCCAATTTAATAGTGTACCAATTGCATTCAAGCCAAAATATGTCAAAATGGTACTTCAAGATAACACTAATCAATCAAATTTCAAAATCGACTATTTGCGATACAAAATCTACTAGTCAAAAGAGAACTTTACAAACTTTGTTGAGTCAGAGAATCATTTCTTGGATGATGAAACTACTTATTGTATTCTCGAGGATCACCTACAATTGCGCACATTGAAAACAAATCATACGTTGACCGGCTGTGCATGTGCGCATTAAAACACTAAATTTATGAAACTATTTTTAAAGTCTAGTTTTACTGCAAGCGTACAGGTCAGTTGTAATATTTATAGTGTTACAATGAAACACCTAAGTATTTCAAGGATCGAACCCAGAGAAAGAGGCGATTGAGCAATAACTAGCATACGCAATAGAGTGTAAGTGGTTACTAGTATGATTTTATAGTACAACAGTTCATAAAAGATAATTTTGCAAGAAAATTAAATACTCTACCCTAAGGACTAAATTGCAAGAAATGTACACTGAGTGAACTATCCAGCAAATAACCAATAGGATTGGTTGGCTTCGATCTGGTTCACGAAATTTTAGACTCGGGACATAAATCACTTGAATTGCTAAGTGGCTCCATTTTATCTTCCGATCTCAATTTTACCGACTTAGACAAATTATGTCTGACTTATCTTCCGACCTCATCGGTTAATCCGAGACTAACGAACGGATGCGCGACAATATTACCTTCCAGTCTCACTTTATCTTAATATTCCCTTAGGGGTGTCACTACCTAAGTTCTTAGTTTTATTCAAATTAGTCCAATTTGTTACGATTTAGTCCTTTATCCAAAGAGTTTAGTTTATCCATATCTCTATCAACCAACCTTCTTAAAGGCTTAGCTACACATGCTCAAGGTGAAGAAAATGAACATAGTAATGGAAAATAAGGTACCCATGAAACTAAAGTTAAGGAAAAATGTAAAAGTTGAGATTTTTATGCAAAAAAACTTAAATAACATGAAACCAAAAGCATTTAATCAGAAAAACAAAATTTATCATATTTAAAGTAAAATAAACAGAAATAAATTAAACTAAAGCTTAAAAAGTCTTCAAAGAGAAGTACAAGGACTAGAAATTTAAATAAACCTTAGTTACAATACTAACTAACTTAACTAACATAAAGAACAACAAGATCAATAAGTAAATGCAGAAAAATAAACTCTAATCTAAGGTAGAAGAAGAGAAAAATAAAAACCCCAGAAATGTGCAAAGAAAACTAGAGAAAACTAAACCTAAAACTAAGCTAATGTGTGTCTCTCTCATTCTCAGCTATTCTTGGCTATTTTGAAGTGTATTCTGATGATTTTTTATACCAAAAATGCCCCTACACAGGCCTTGTGTGATTAGTGGGTAAGATAGACAAAGGTTGCCCTTTTTTTCAAGTTTTTCCCCTTAAAAAAGGTGATATTGCGATACCCGAAAAAGGATATCAGGATATCTCAAACATTGTTGAAACTTGGGGTCTTCCTTGGGAGGTGGATATTGCCATACCCAAAGGGATATTACGATACCACTAAAGGGAATCCTTGGTCTTTTATACTGTTGGGGGTGTTGTGATTCCAAGGGTTAGATATTACAATACCACTGCCCTTAGTGTCATTCTTGCTTATTTTCGATCTTTGATACGTCCCTACATCACTTAAACACACGTTAAACCTCCCAATGACACTATCAGCCAATTTGGGTAAAAAAATAGACAAAAATAAGACATTTTCATTTATTACCCAAAAATATGAAATAAAAAAATAACGAAAAACTATGCTAAAAACTTTATTTTGTTCGAGAAAAAGCTCCTAAAGTGCGTCAGAAAAGCCTAATTTTCTACGTCGGTTTGTGGCAGGTCATACGCTGAGAAATAGGCTTAGTGGTGCGTTTATGATTCAAGATATATATACATAAGCATTACCAATATGTTTTAAGGCAAAACATGCATATATGTACCTAATATCCAACCAATTCATGTTCCAAAGTGCCAAACATTTTCCGTCATCAATTTATATATGTAAGCATACTAGAACATTACCAAACAACCTATTCAACGCTGCAACATATATGACTAACTCCAACTTGCTTACCAATTACCAATCATTAAATACATATCAATTCAATATTATTCAAGAATCAAGTACTCGTTTATGTATCTCTACAACATGCTATTAACATTATACCATTCAATTCATTTCTGGAGTCTATCAACTCATCCGTATTCGATTCAACCCCTAGGGATTATTTTCAATTTGTTTCCACATTAGTATAAATTTTCTTTATCAAACTCATATATATACATATATTTAATTGCATATACCATTTTGTTTCAATAGTATTTATCAAGCTTATCATTTACACCCCTATTAACATAACTCAGACTCAGATAGATACATAAATTGTCCAACCAACACACCAGATTGGCACCGAAGTGCATCATCAGATAAATCGTAGTAGGCTAAACTGACATGTAAAGTGCATACTAGTGTACAAAACATAACCTAGCACACTTGAGGAGCTTATTCTTAAGAATTTTAAGTTTCTTTTATATGTTTTTGACAATTTTTAGTTTTAAGCATTAATAAACATTTATGTTTAGCTTTACACCCTTTTGAGACCCAAATTGGCCAAAATTTGTTATGAGGGGACCTAACAATATGATTGAGTGATGTAGGGAGTTGATAATAGCGCGAACTTGAAGAAATCATCATTCAGAATGGAGTATCACGATATTGAACCATAGAGGTCGTGATATCCTGATAGTGCTGAAGTGAAGGAAATTTAGGCCAACTCCAATGATATCGCAATACCTAACCTTGGTATCGTGATACCGCTATGTCACACTTGGATTTGTAGGGTCGTATATAGCAAAAGATTTTGGCATACTAAATTGAAATGTTCTCTAATCTGACAGGTTCTTTTTGTAAATAAGAGCAAGTAGCGGACTGATTGAGTAAAAGTTGGATTTCAATCACAGTTCGATTGGTTATTAACTAGATATTTCATAGTGGGAAACATATTGATTTAGGTATTTTCCAGGTGGTTGTGAATTGGTTTCGATGAAAGTGGTCGGAGGGACTATATATATGTAGGAGAGGCATTCGTATTCAGGGATAATCCTTTTATTTTTATGTTCTTCTTCTTCTTTTTCTTCTTCTTCTTCTTCAGTTGTGAATAGGTTTGCAATAGAAAATAGAAGATTAAAGAGCGTTTGTGCATGAAGGGGAAAGACTAAGGTCTAAGTCTTAGAAATTGGAAATCTTGTAAGCTAGTAAGCTTTCTAATATCCTTGTATTATCAAAATTAAGGGGAAAAATGTAGTTAAAAATTCCAGTTGATTATTGATTCTATTATGTTTTAGGTAAAGTGGTAGGTAACCATTTATATGGCCCCTACATGCAAAAAGATTATGGTTTGTATTATAATGAATGGTCTTAGTAGGATTCTGAAATGATTGTTATGTTGTATTGACCAATGAGGCTCGAGTAACAAAGGAAGAAGGTTTAGTAGATGGATTTGGCGTCAACTTCCAAGTGAGTTCCAGAACTCAACTAGTAAAAGGATGTTTTTGTACAGTTTCATGAGTAGAATAGGTTTACTTCAGTGTTATGTGAATAATGAACTATCCAATGGTTGAACTATGAGTATGATATGTCGAAGTAATGGTGCATGGTAAGTGTATGCAATAGGGTATGAAAATATAAAAATGGTTGTAAGCTAACTATGTTAAGCAAATGATATGTTTGGAGTAATGCATTATTGCATATTAAAGTGATATGATTGGCTGATAGTAAGTATGATTATGATATTTCAATGGAATGTTTGGTGTGTTATATGTCGTATGATTCGTAGCCTTTATTGGCGGAATAGGTATATGATATGCATTCTATTTATGTGGCTTTGTGGAGGTTCGGATGGTCATTTGTGGGTTGCATGTGCATTTCATATATGTGGCTTTAAGGGAGGTTCAGTTGGAGTAAGCTAAGATAGGATATTCGAAATGGTTTGGAGAACAATACACACCAATATATGAGAGCCCTTGTGTGGGATGTATAAGAGCCCTTAGTGGGATGAATGGAAGACCATAGTCATGGCAATACTGTATATGTGGAAGTCCTGAAGGCTTATCTATAATGTGGGAAGTCCATCAATACTATCTTTTGTGGAAGTCCGTCAGGACTATCTGAAATGGGGAAATTCCGCCAGGATTATCATTGTATGGAATGCCAGAATTATCTTGTAAATATGATTCCACCCTATGTCATTCATATGATTCTGCAGAAAGGTGATCTATTATTTTGAGAAGGCCATTGTGCCTGTGTTAGCGGATAAATCGAGGCGGATACAAGTTATGACAATTCGTCGGCTTACTCTTATAGTCTTGCATTTACTATAGTTATGGAATTCACTTTGGTGAGAGTTGTAGGTTTGTTGGAAATCCGAACCTAAATTTATAATTCTACCAAGAACAAGTCCACGTACTAGTAGCACATCCCACGTTCGATCCCACTGTACAAGAAAATTACATGGAAGTCATATTATATATGATTATCCACTAGGTCCTTTTGGGAACGATACAAGGGTATTCTATTATACTTCTGAAATAAGGAAATTGTTTATCTAAGTAAGTATTGTGTCTAAAAAATTGTGCAAGCTATCTATTGATACGAAACTATATATAAAAGATATGGTATTCCACCACAACTGTCTCATAAGTATGATTCCACAAATAGAGGATTCATTGTTAGAAGTCTACCTAAAAGTCATTTGTTTCAAAGAGAACCACTAGGAGGATTATAATACGAGCTTGAGTTTGGTAAGAAAAACTGCTATTAATAGTCTGTGATGGGGATTATTCGCCAAGAATAGTCTTATGGGAATATCGATAGTCATTAGGGCAAGGTGTATCATGGGAATTATTCATGGAGTTAATTAAAGGTAATTAATTAAAAAGGAAATTAGAAGGGAAACCATCAAGGAATCATCTACTGTGACAAAGAGGATGGCATACTATCCTAATACAAGCAAGACAATCATAGAGTCCTAGCCATGAAGTGCATTCGTATTAGCGTTGTGTTAGTAAGGTATGAAGACTCATTAAGTTCTTTAGAACTTACTTGTGTTGTTATGCATTGTAGGCAAATAGGGAATTTTGAAAGTTCAAGAAAGGACCAAACTAGATATTGTCGTACATCGGCAAATTTTGTTTCTTAGTTGTAATATGCATACAGCGAGGCAACCTAGAGGCGAAGTCTCAGTGTCTTTGTTGTAAATGAAATTAAGTGGTCAAAATACAAATTGTTTTAATACTAACTGATTATTTTAACATGTTAAAGTTACTTGGTGAAACTGTTGTATATTAAATCAAAGTTTTATCATCAACATAGATTTTTGTAAATTCGAAAATCTCTTAATAAAGGTGTTTATGGGCCGGGCCAAGCCCAACCAAAATCTTAGGCCCGTTTACTAGGTTCAAGCCCGGTCTAGCCCAAAAAAGGGCCT
>JABFAC010248671.1:0-11716 GCA_013677245.1 Gossypium davidsonii
AAAATATAATAATAGTAATAATAATATTAGATTAATTAATCTAAAAAATATAATAATAATAACAAAATAGGGATTAGATTGAAATTTTAAATAGAGTTTCAGGTAAAATCAAAAATAAAAAAGGGGTAAAGGACCACATCGAACGCGCGAATAACAAGGAGGGACTAAAATGGGAAATAATCTGTCCTCCAAAACGCACAGTTCCATTAGGGACTAAAATGTGATGAAAACAAAATTATCAGGGGAAATTAAAAGAAGCAAAAATAAACAAAAACGATCTAATTAAAATAGGTGGAAAAAGCGGAAGGACCTGCTGTGTAAATAACCTAAAAGTTAAAAACGCGTGAATCCTACTAGTGGTTTGGGTCAGCGTGCGGGTCAAGGGCGAAACAACGCCGTTTTGGGCTATTGGGATCAGCCCCAAAACAACGCTGTTTTACAGGGCTTATAAAAGCCAAAATTTTTTTAAAAAAATTCTCATCTCATTTAAAAAAAAAACTGAGAGACTCTCTCATTTTCTCTCAAAATCCCCTTAGGTTGGCCTAGCTCCGGTTGAGGATCCGGCCATCGGCCATCGCGCCGGCCACCGGTCACCGACGACGGCGCCACCGTCCATGGTGGCCGAAAAGTTCAAAAAACCATTTTTTTGTTCTTTTTTTCGAGTAGAATCCTGATTTGGGATTGAAATACCTAAAAACCCACCAAATTTTGAGATAAATCAAAGGAACCTTTCGGCTCCCAAAGGCCGAGAACGAACAACATGTAAGTTTTTCTTTTTACTCTATGCTTCTTTCATTAAAATAGATTTGTAAAAAAAATAAAATAAAAAGAATAAACCGCAAACGAAAAAACGAGAAAAGAAAAAAAGCAAACACCTTTTAACTTCAGTTCTGTTTATTTTTTTGATTTTTTTATTGCGTGTTTGTAGAAGAAGAAAAGAAATACAAAATGCCTATTGTTGTTTTTATAAACCATTACAAACTGTTTTTTTTCTATTTTTTGTTTGTTTCTCCGTTGTCTGCTTCTGCTTGGCCTCTTGTGTGTTGTTCTTTTTGCAGGTGGTGGCAAAGAAGTGTCAGGCACATGACGCGTTGGCAGGCCTAGAGGAGGCTGCTAGGAGCAGCGACTGAAGCTCTTAGGCTAGCCCTAGGATTTTTTTTCTGAAATATTAAGGGTGGGCTAGGGTTTATTTGTTTTGGGTTTGTGATTGGGTAGTGGGCCCTTTTTTTGTAATGGACTATTGATCTTTTTGGACTTTTTATTTTTGGTTTTGTTTTGGTTTTGGCACTGGGCCCGGGTAAAATTGAGCTATTACATGTCGAGTGACATCATCTAGAGTCTTGATGCCCTCATTGTGGGCAATGTGCACTTTCATATGCTCCCAGTTGAGAGGCAATGACCAAATAAGTGCCTGAACCTATTGTTCATTAGACAGAGTGTGACTTGTGTCTTTTAGTTCTCTAATCATGTTTGACGTTTCTCTTGTAAGTTTCAAACTTGATTGTGAGCTACCTGAGTTTAGTAACTAAACTGCCACTAAAATTCTCTTTAAGACCAGTCCACACATCTTTTGCGACCTCATGCTTCCTGAACTTACACATGATGTCATTATCCATATATACTGCTCAACAACATTATGCGAGGTATGGAATTTTTCTATTTCCAAGCATCTTATGCTCTCTCAGTCCCTTTTATTTTGGGTTGTATTTGTTGGAAAAAGAAAGATTTTTAGAAGCTTTGAGGCATATTCTCAATTGGTAAATGTGGAGATTTGAATCATAAAATTATGGTTTTATATTCTACCCCATGAGACCTTTACAACGGTATATCATATGCTCAAAATGGTTGAGTGATGAATGAGAAATTGATGCTCAAAGTAAGCCACTTGTGAATTATGTTGAGGAAAATGGAAAGCTTAATTCCACATTGGTTAGATATCAAGTGTGGAATATGTTTATATATATGAACCAACTGTGGAAACATGCCTCAACTACCAGTCGGTTTTTTGCCTACCTACGAGTACACAATTTCGATCCAGTTTTATTTTCAATTTCTGTTTTCAGATTTTATATATATATCTATATTGTTCTGATTCAATCTTGTGATTTAAATTAATATTTTACATTACTGTTTATTTCACTAACGTATTTGCAACAGTATTTGCCTCATCAAGCTAAGCCAAGACATTATTTAAAATTTGATGAACCTCTTATTCCTCCAGAACATATTAGATTTTCATATTCCAGATCTCAAAATTGTCCCCATTGAACTTTTCTTCTTTGTTAAGCACAATAACAATGTTTTTTTTGAAGTACATGCCATTTCATAATATTTAATTTCTACATTAAGACGTACACATGCATGCCTAGCATACAAAATTTTCATTTTATTATATTATTATAATAAAAGAAAACTAGTGATAATTATCATATTACACAAAACCAATTGTAAATCAGTGTTTACAATCAAATTCTATATTATGCTAATGGTCACTAATTTAGTTATGTGTAATAATAGAACTTCCACTATTTGATATAGGTCATTAATGATAAAAACAATAAAAAGTAATAAACTAATAAATAATCAAACTACGAATGAAAAACATAATTTATTTACATAAAGATACACATACATTTTACTAGTGCAATATGTAACATAAAAGAAGAAAAATGAAAGATAGAAAATAAAATAAAATAAGCAAAAAAATATAGAAAAAAAAAACACCTAGAAAAACATAATTCATCAAAAAACTAACAAATAAAACAAACACTAATCATCGAGCTCCATATACTTGATACCATCATCATCATCTATGTCCAGAAAACCCTCAAGCACTTGTCCCATAACTGGGTTGGAATCCACATAAAAGTTGAATGTCTACCATGGCAATCCATAAAGTGATGAGCATGCTATGATTCATTTGATTAGTGGTGGAAATCGTGGCGGAAATCGCAGTTGGCCTAGCTCTCACCCGTACACTATTTTTTATAAACATTTGAATCAGTTCAACCTATGACTGATCCTTATTGAGAAACAGAGGTGTACATGGCTGGCCGGGTTTGGGTCGTGCTCAATTAAAAATTTAGGCCCGTTTGCTAGGTTCGGGCTCGGTCTAGCTCGAAAAATAGGCCTAAAATTTTGCCCAAGTTCGACCCAGATAAAAATGTTAAAACTCAAGTCTAACCCGACCCGCCCATATTAATTTTTATATAATTTTAAAAAATATATAATACATTAAAAATACTAAAGACATCAAAATAAATATTTCCCAACAAATTAAAAATAAATTTTAAAAAATAGGTATACTTAAATAACACTAAGATAGATGCAACTTAACAAACAAATGCCTTCAAAATAATAACAAAATTAACAAATGTCTTTAAAATAATAACAAAATTAACAATAAAATAAGTTTGATACAATATCCAAACAATAACAATAAAATAGTAGCAACATAATAGTAAAATGGTAGCAAAATAGGGAGAAAAAAATAAGAAAATAATATTTAAAAAATAGATTTTTTGTCCTTTAGTGAATTCGGGCCGGGCCGGGCTCGAGCCAAAAATAACTTACCCGAAGACTGGCCCGTTTTCTAAACGGGCCTTATTTTTTTACCCCAACCCATTTTTTTGATATTATATTTTTACCTAAACTCTCCCACATTTCGAATGTGTCTTCAGGCCGAGTCGAATGACCCAACCCATGAACAGGTGTATTGAGAAATCATATTTCATCTAAGAGACATTTTTGAACGTCAGTTATGAATGTGGCTTTCAGACTTTAAATTTTCATGTCATCGTCTCTCATCATTATACTACTCGCCCAAAGTAAATTTTTGTATTTTGCCATTGACTTTCATGACATGGGTAATAATGTCATCTTTTGGTTCCACCCGAAAAAGAATTAAGTCATCAATCAGACTTATAACTCAATCTAAGTCCTCTTTGATTCTAATCATGCATATTACCATACTAATCTATAACAAATACAGATGAAAAAAACAATGAATATTTAATCAATTCATTATTTGTACATTTGATCTAAAATAATATGTATAAACTTGAGATTGCTTGATTGTGACATAAATCGAGTGGTTGATAAATCCAATTACAGTGCATAGCATTTTATTTATTTTCATGTATCATACATTAATGGCAAATCAGATATACAAAGCTAATTGTCAAACATAAAACATTCTCTCAATGGATATAAAAAAAGAGAGTGAAACCTGTATATTTATATTCTACCATTATTCTCAATACGTGAAATCAAAAGCAAAAAAGCATTTGGCGAAAAAACCATTCTTAAGCAAATGGTCAAACGCCATTATTATTATTATCTACAACGCCGTTTCTCTTAAGTAAAAATGGCGACTTTCATTTTTCTTTTCATTAAAACAATTGAGGGAAAGCAGATAAAGGAGTGATAAAACAATAGCAGAAAAATATATCATTTAAAATATTATACATGAATTAGCAATCAAAACAATTCAAATATCAATGTAATATATTGCGATTTAAATTATCACAGCATATTTAAAGTAAGTGCATATATCGGATCGTCATGTAACTTCGATTTAATATAACGATTAAGAACAAAATTATAACGGATATTACTCACGATCTACAAGATTGATTTTTTAAAATTTAAAGAATGATTAAATGCTTAAGAATAATAAAAAAAACAACTTTTTTCTTTGTTATTTTACTCGAAAAAGAATGTAAGAATTAAAAAAAAAAAAGTAAGGTGATTGACCCTCTATAATTCTCACAAACTGCATCACAAATTTTTTTATTTTATTTTAAATTCAAATGTAAACTTTCAAGAAGTTTAACCATTGCTTGAGATGTGATCCGATGTGTAGGTGTCCATTATGGAGGTTTACACCAATACCAGCACATTAGTTAATAATCAATCATGATCCATCTCCCAATATAGATATTAAAAAACAAAATGTACAGCTGAAAATCATAGATACATGCAATGCAAACCTGAATTGAAATCAATGCTTCAGCAATCACAATCTTTTTGACACAAACACAATCTTCACCAAAAGCAATTCAAAGCTTTGACACAAAAACTTAAACCATTTTACAAGCCTTTTGGAGCATTAACATATGCAAGCAATTCCTCATCATAATCAAATTTCTTCATTTCTTCCTCATCTAGGGTAACCCAAGCCTCTATTCCGTCGCCATTCACGGCATCCATGAAAAAAGTTGTGTTCTTGATTTCTCGATCACCGGAGGCTGCCCAAATGGGTTTCCCCCAACCAAAATTAGCTTCGTATAGAGAAAACCTGCATAAACTGGTGAAACCAAGGGGAACGATCTCGCATTTGCCGCCATAACGTGTTATTATCTCTTTATATTTGTCGTAGTGATTATATCCATCTTGGAGTTTCTTCACATACTCCTTGTTCACTGTTTTTATGGAGTCTCTCATTTGAGTGACGATGTTACTGTTCATGGATGGGATTATGATTGCAAAGCTATAAAGGTTCCCGAATGAAGATATTGGCAATGGGGGTTCAGTTCTTGCACGTATATGTTGAAGGCTGGTTAGCATGCAGCATTGAAGGCCACCATGTAGAGGCAGCAAAATTCACGAGAAAGCAAGGATGTTTTGTTTCATTTTGAAATTTTCAGCTAATGTAATGTAATCTAGTTTATTTTGAACTATGTTAGAATGATATTTGATGTAATATTGATAGTGATTGAGCTGATTAATGAGCTTTGTTCATTTGTACAAGTTATTATTTCAATTTACTAGATTACTTAGTGGTAGTAGGTATTGATTAGGTTAACCTACTGTTTTGACAAGCTAGAAGCTTGATTTATGTATTGGCTACAAGCCATTTTTGTTAATGAATGAATTCAATCAAGATTTCACCCAAATGCTCTCCATTTTTCTTGCTTTACTTTAAAAATTTTGATTGTTTTCTGCTTTGTTTCTGCCGCAAGTCACGACTCTTGCTGCTCAAGTTTCTTGCTGAAACTTGTTGTTCATTGTTCTTAGCTCCAACAATTGGTATCTAGAGCTATATTCTTAGAGAACCTGTTGTAGTTCAACACCAGAAACCATGGCTTCATCAGGTTTTTCACCAGCTGCACCACCAGTCTTCAATGGAGAAGGCTTTCATATTTGGGTAGTCAAAATGAAGACTTACCTGCAGGCATTCAACCTATGGGAGGTGGTTAACTCAGATGCTGAGCCAGCTCCTCTCAGAGCAAATCCAATAGTTGCTCATATAAGGTAGCATGCTGATGAAAGAACAAAAAGGCATAAGGCTAAGTCATGCATACAAAACTGTGTTTTAGATGTGATATTCACAAGAATCATGGCCTGTAAAACACCAAAGGAGGCTTGGGACAAGCTGAAAGAAGAGTTTCAGGGGATTGAAAGAACGAGGCAACAAAAGCTGCTAAACTTGAGAAGGGATTTTGAGAACTTGAAGATGAAATAGGAAGAAACAGTCAAGCAGAATTCAAACAGAATTATGGCTGTGGTAAACAGCATAAGGCTCCTTGGAGAGCAGTTTAGTGAAGGCAAAATAGTGGAGAAAGTTATATCCACTTTACCCGAGAGGTATGAGGCAAAAATCTCATCTCTTGAAGACTCAAGGGATTTGACAACCATTTCCTTAACTGAGTTAATCAATGCCTTGTATGCACAAGAGCAGAGAAGGGTTAGTAGACTTGAGGAGCACCAAGAGGGAGCCTTCCAAGCCAAAGCCAAGCCAACATCGAATACCTCTGGTTATAAAGGAAAAAAAGACTTGGAGGGACAAGTCTAAGCATGAGAACACAAGAAAGAGGGACCAACCTTGTAGATATTGCAAAAGGGCTGGTCATCCTGAAGCAAATTGCTAGTTTAGACTAGATGTGCAATGTCAATATTGCAAAAAGATGGGACATATGGAAAAGGTCTGCAAAAACAAAGGCAAACCGAGACAGAACCAACTGCCAAAGGCTGAAGCTCGAGTGGCTGAAGATAGCAGTGACCATGAAGAACATGTTTTTACTGTGTCATGTTCAGCAAATCAAAAGAAGGGCTCAAAAGGCTGGCTGTTAGAAAGTCGATGCACAAATCACATGTCACCAGATGCAACCATTTTCAAAACTTTGGATAGAACTTGCAAGACCAAAGTAAAATTTGGAAATTGTCAGTTTATAAAGGCTGAAGGAAAAGGGGATGTGTTAATATGCACTCCTACAGGTGGAAAAGTCATTTAAAATGTGCTCCTAGTACGTGAAATTGATAGGAACCTTCTCAGCATTGCTCAACTGCTCGAGAAAGGTTACTCAGTGGTGTTCAAGGAGAAAGAATGCCAAATTTTTGATCCAAATGGATCAAACTTCATGACAATCACTATGACTGATAAATGCTTTGAAGTGAACTGGCCAAATGACTCACATTCAGCCTATACTGCCTCTATTAATGACTCCAAGCTTGGGCATCAGAGGCTTGGACATGTAAACTTCAAGTCGATGGCTTAAATGGTGAGTGAAGGTCTGGTTGAAAATTTCACCAACTCAGTGGAAAATGATGAAGTTTGTGAAGTATGCCAACTAGGAAAATAAGCAAGACTGCCATTTCCAGCAAACGCAGCATGGAGAGCCTCAGAAAGGCTGCAGCTTGTGCACACTGATGTGTGTGGACCAATGAAGACCGAATCTCTTAATGGGAACATGTACTTTATCCTTTTCATAGATGATCATACAAGATATCGCTGGATTTACTTTATGAAACAGAAATCAGAAGTGGCTCCTGTGTTTTTGAAGTATAAATCTGCTGTTGAAACTGAAACTGGCTGCAAACTTAAGGCACTAAGGTCAAATAATGGAACTGAGTATACCTCAGCTCAGTTTCAAGCTTACTGTGAAGATGCAGGCATTAAACATCAGCTGACCAATGTGTATACACCTCAGAGAATGGGGTTAGTGAAAGAAAAAATAGAAGTTTTATGGACATGGCTAGGTGTCTTCTGTTTGAGAAGAATCTACCCAAAAATTTGTGGGCTGAGGTAGTAACACTGCAGTCTACCTCCAAAATAGGCTTCCAACCAAGGCCCTAGCTCAGAAGACTTCATTTGAAGATTGGTTTGGATTCAAGCCATCACTAGCTCATCTCAGAACCTTTGGTTGCATATGTTATGCACAAGTTCTAGCTGTGAAGAGAGGCAAGCTGGATAAAAGGGCTCAAGCAGGGATTCTGATAGGCTATAGCACAGTTAAAAAGGGCTATAGAATTTCGGAACCCTCGATAAAAAAGATCCTTGTGAGCAGAGATGTTGTGTTCAATGAGAAAGCATGCTGGAATTGAGAGAAAAATGAACCAGAGGCAGTGATTGAAGATCTTGCATCAGATCAAATTGAAACTGATCAAGACACATTTGAATTAGTTGTAGATGATGAACCAGTCAGAGGCACTCGATCATTGACTGATGTTTATGAAAGAGCACAAGTGGCCATTGTTGAACCAAGTTGTTTTGAAGAGGCAGAAAGTCAGCAAGGCTGGAAGCAGGCAATGACTGATAAAATCAGTATGATTGAGAAGAATCAAACCTGAAATCTAGTTGAGAGACCAGCAAACAGGAAGATCATTGGGGTTAAATGGGTTTATCGTGTTAAACACAATGTTGATGGTAGCTTGAACAAATTAAAGGCAAGGTTAGTTGTCAAAGGCTTTAGTCAGAGGTATGGATCAGACTACCTGGAAACCTTTGCACCAGTGGCCAGGCTTGACACTATCAGACTGCTAGTTGCCTTAACAGCACAAAAGCAGTGGAAGATACATCAGCTTGATGTAAAGTTAGCATTTCTCAATGGATTCCTTGAAGAAGAGATTTATTGTGTACAAGTTGAACAAAGCCTTGTATGGCTTGAAACAAGCACCAAGGGCCTGGTACAGTAGAATCGATGGATAATTGGTCAGTTTGGGATTCGAGAGGAGTATTAGCGAGCCAAATTTGTATGTTAAAAAGACCAAGGCAGAAACTCAACTCATTGTGTCATTATATGTTGATGATTTATTGATGACAGGAGGAGATCAAGAAGTGCTGGTCAACCAAAATGCAACAGAACTTTGAAATGTCTGACTTGGGGTTGATGTCCTATTTTTTAGGCATGGAAGTAACACAAGGAGAGAAAGGAATTTTCTTAAGTCAAAGACCTTTTGCAATGAGAATTCTCAACAAATTCTCAATGCAGAATTGCAAAGCAACCAACACACCAGTTGCTGTTGGAGAAAGGCTGTCGAGTCAAGGTAATTTTGAAAAAGTGTGTGAAACAACTTATAAAAGTCTGGTCGGTTGTTTGTTATATCTAACTGCCACTAGGCCAGACATAATGTATGCTGTGAGTTTACTCATGAGGTTCATGCATTGTTGCAATGAAAGCCATTTTAAAGCTGCCAAGAGAGTTCTCAGATACATCAAGGGAACCTTGAGCTATGGAATGCTGTTTACCAAGGCTGAACACTTGAAGTTAGTTGGTTACACTGACAATGACTGGGCTGGTTCAATAGATGATATGAAAAGCACCTCAGGTTATTTTTTTAATCTTGGCTTAGCTGTATTTTGTTGGAGTTCAAAGAAGCAGGTACTGATGGCTCAATCTACTGCAGAAGCTGAATATTTAGCAATAGCTGCAGCTGTTAATCAAGCCATTTGGCTTAGAAAAATTCTAATTGATCTCAACCTTAAACAAAAGGAAGCAACAGAGATAATGTGTGACAACCAATCTGTTGTTGCAATTGCAAAGAACCCAGTTTTTCATGGGAGGACAAAACATTTCAACATCAAGCTCCATGCAGTTCGAGAAATGGAACAAGCTCATGAAGTAAAACTAGTTCATTGCAGTTCAGAAGAGCAATTAGCTGACATTTTAACTAAAGCACTTAATGTTTCAAGGTTTCAATGCTTAAGAATGAAGATGGGAGTCTGCAACATGCTAACCAAGGAGGAGTGTTGAAGGCTGATTAGCATGCAGCATTGAAGACCACCATGCAGAGGCAGCATAATTCACTAGAAAGCAAGGATATTTTGTTTCATTTTGAAATTTTCAGCTAATGTAATGTAATCTAGTTTATTTTGAACTATGTTAGAATGATATTTGATGTAATATTGATAGTGATTGAGCTGATTAATGAGCTTTGTTCATTTGTACAAGTTATTATTTCAATTTACTAGATTACTTAGTGGTAGTAGGTATTGATTAGGTTAACCTACTGTTTTGACAAGCTAGAAGCTTGATTTATGTATTGGCTACAAGCCATTTTTGTTAATGAATGAATTCAATCAAGATTTCATCCAAATGCTCTCCATTTTTCTTGTTTTACTTTAAAAATTTTATTTGTTTTCTGCTTTGTTTTTGCCGCAAGTCACGACTCTTGCTGCTCAAGTTTCTTGTTGAAACTTGTTGTTCATTGTTATTAGCTCCAACAGTATATTTACCAAGTGAGAAATTATACAAACCGTATTGGGTCTTGAACTTACACTAATGGTAGTAACCAAACGCTCCCATATGAAAGCTGATAAAGCCTCAACTCGAGTTGTGCATGTTTGGTTACAATTCTCAGCATATTTTGTTCTGATTTCCTCCACTTTGGTGGCACCAATACGAACCTCTTAGTTAGAACATGTTCCTTTTTTAATTAACTGATTATTGGTGTATATCCCGAAAGGTCTCGTGGTGGGAAAAGCGTGGCTGATTCAAAACTAGGTGCGATTAAATTTGTCTCCCCATGAGCAATTAACTTTGTCTCCCATGAGCAATGGCTGCCCACATATTCACAAACGTGAAAAATGAAAGGGCGTCACTGATTTTGTGAGAAACACAAACACCAATCCCTATTCCCCCACAGTCGAACACATTGAATTGGATTCCGAGGAGAATTTCTTTGTGACCGTGGATTTCAAAAGGAAGCAATATGTTGAGTTCTTTCGGAACTACATTATTTATAGCATCTGAAAGTTTGCATTTCATTCTAACTTCCACGAAGGGAATCCCCTCATCATTGCAATCAATAGACAACCGGTCCTCCATCATCCAACCAGCCAGTGGGTAGAAATAGGTGAGGGCATTGGACATGGAGTGTTTCAGCCTATCTAAAATTGTGATTTTGTTGGCTTCGGTATCGCATATTTTTGGATAGAAATAAACCAAATGGTTATAGATTAAGGGAGTTAATTATTGAGGAATAATAGTCTATACCGACGAAGTCGGTCGGGGTTTGGAGAGGATGGCTTTAGTATCTCCTCGGAAACTACTTCGACGTCAAGCTTCATGTTGTACGTATATGAATAGATTCATATTAAGAATGAGGTTTTTGTATGTTACCCAATGGCTAGTGCGACTACAGTTTATAGATAAGAGTTGATAGAGGTAACAATGGTCCGAGTAGGACTTAAATTAAAAGAAAATTATAATGCCAATTGCAATTGATGCTAACCTTTTGATAGAAACGTAGAAAATCAATGGTAATTAACTAATTAATTAAAATATTATTAGATATTTGTTTTCATTTATTTGGAAGGTTTGTAATTTTTGTTGCAATTACCCCAATTTGCCCGGGCCCAATAAAAATAGTCCATTTTACAAAAAATAAACCTAAACATAACAGCCCAACTGGCCCAAAATACTAAAACCCTAGCCCAAAACACCCTAAACCAAATAAAAAAAAAACAAAAATACCTAGCCTCCATAACCCTAGC
>JABFAC010248685.1:0-11826 GCA_013677245.1 Gossypium davidsonii
TGTTTGATATAACAGGGAGTAGGGAGATTAAGATGATGCCATTTGGAGTTGGGAGAAGAATATGCCCTGGACTAGGCTTGGCATTGCTTCTTCTTGAGTATTTTGTGGCTAATTTGATTTGGAAATTTGAATGGAAAGCCATGGATGGAGATGATATCAGCTTGGAGGAGAAGCAAGAGTTCACAATTGTGATGAAGACTCCATTGATGGCCCACATCTCACCAAGGAAGAGCTAAGCTATTGGTCTTCTACTTAAAATATTTAATTATATATAGAATAATGTATTGGTCATATGTCAAATTAGCTGTGAATACTGTCCATGTGGTGTTGTATGCATATCCCTTCCTATATGAAACTAGATATTTAAGTACTTTTCTTGATGATAAATTAAATTGATAGGTAATGGTGCACCTAGTCAGGTACTTCACCCACAATTAACCGAAAGCAGCTTTCATACAGTTTAAGCCTTATATATACATACAATCTAGCCTATACTTTTTTGTTGGTTTGGGTTTATTTTGATTGTAGACCTAACTTGACATCCCACTTGCTCTCTGTTTCCTCTGTTTCTTACAAAGGTGTAATGTTATGATTAATGAAAGATAGTTTTGTCCTCATTGTTTATTCAAATACATGCCTATACATGAACTAACTAGCTTTGTATTTGTCAAATAATAATTTAATCTGTCTAATTTTTATTGATATAACAATAAATTTAGTCCTCTAATATTTACAAATTTTATCAATTTGGCATCCACCGTCATAGTAGTGGCCACGACATTTCCTTTTGTTCATTTTTTTCTTCACTTTTTCAGCCCATATTGAAACTTAAAAAAGAAATTTTTGTTCATTTATCCATTTAGGAATACATTAAAATTCATTCTTTTTATTTTTCAAGTTTAGGGCTCTCTCGTCCGTTTCTTCTACTGCCTCGGCCTCTCTGGGAGCGACCATTCGGTTGTTGGGCCGACGCCACTCACATCTCCAACCACTGTGGTTGGTCCATTTCCTTTTGTCTACATTTTTGGCTCCTTTTATGCTAGTTTTCGTTTCCTGACGAGGGGTAGTGCATTGCTTTCTCTGGGGTTCTCCCTTTTTGCTTGGCTTTGGAACGTCCCCTGTCTCCTCAGCCTCTGTTTTGAACGCTCTAGCAAGGCTACTGTGCAAGGGGGAGCACTGTTGCCGTTTGGCCTCGATGGCTGGTGCATGTTGAAGTCGATCGAGTTGCCCTTGTTGGTTGGGTGTTGATGCCCTCTCGAAAGTATTTACAGCCGTCGGTATCCCTGACGTGCACCATGGTGGTGACAACAGTCCTCGATGACCTGGCCCTAGCATTGGCTCCTCCTCAACGGTGGATTTGTCAGTTGTTGGTATGTCAGCCGTGCAGGCTTTGGACTCTCCAATCACTCTCCTCCCTCCCTTGTTGTTAGCGTCCATTGCTCAGAGCTAGGGTAGGTTTAGGCCTTATATCATCGTTTATTTTTATTTGGCTTTTGTGAGTCTACATGCTTTATTTTTCTATATAAAAAGATATAAAATGAAAAAAAAAATCTCAAATAATACAATTTATTTTATAAAATAAGGATATTTTTATATCTAATTGAGTTGGTGTCTGGTTAACACATAACACCTATTCAGTTAGAAACTTAGTACAAGTATAAATTACATAACTGAATTGATACTAATAATAAAAAGGCAATTGTGGGTTTTTTTTCTCTCTCGTCTTTTTTTTTTATCTACATTTTTTGCTAAAATATGTTATTAGCCTCTGCACTTGTATAAAATTTGTTTCTTTACTTTAAAAGTTAATTTTTTTAATTTAAAAATCTTAGTTCAATTATCATTGTTGTTGGTAGTTTCTATTAAAATTGTCAAGTTATTATGCTTATTTCTTGTCATATGAGGACATCTTAATCAGTATTTCTATTTGGTAAACAATTATATTAATCCAATATGAAAATAAATATTTTTATTCATTTATTTAAATGTATACAGTTGAATTAACATCAAAGTTTTATATATACAGACGGACCGCAATTCAAGTTTCATGTGTATAATTGCATCGAATCAAAGTTCATGTATCTAATTACACGTTGCATATATAAATTTGATATTTATCCCTATATTATTAAATAAAAACTACAAATAAATGTTGGACGCAATTGTAAGATACATTGCACTTTTAAAGGAAGAACACATATTCAAACCTTGGAGAAAATATTATTGCAGAAGTAGCCACGAATCCTAAACATAGACAGTTAGAATGTAACACCCCAAAATTCTTATTTCTGTTATTGTGAAAATTTGACATAATTGTATATCAGCATTTGCGGTTAAGTGCTCTGGGTGAGTTTGGGAGATCTTGAGTTCAAGTCCTTACTTGGCAAATTTTAGTATTTTTCTGACTTAACCCTTATTCCTGGCTAGTAGGCTTTTAATTAAAAGTTTGTAAGTACTTATCAGAATGAGCTTGCTGGTTTTTATTTGCTCGTCAATTAGAGAGTTTGAGTTGTATTGGAAATCTGAATAGTGGGAGTTTGTTCTGGTAAGTAGAGTTTTTGCTCTCTTTAACTTATGATTTTTTCCAACTTTGATTCGGGAGTTTGTGATGTTTGGCAACAGCATCTCGCGTGGATTAATGGTCTCATTGTGCTATTACGTAACCAACTGTTTTGAGGTACTAGGGTAAGCTTTTCATCGCTTAAGGGATGTGTTTCTCGTTTCGAATTTAGTTTTAGTTCGATCGGTTAAGTGATAAATTGAGTTGAATTGGTCAATTATAAGTTCTGGAGTGCTCGGAGATCGTTGTAGCATCAATCGATACTAGGTGTGTACCCGAAACACAAAAATAAGGGATTCGGTGAAAAGCCGATATTGCTTGCTGTTTGGACAACAGCAGTAGGCTAATTTTGAAAAAATCACCATAAATTGTGAGAATCAAGTTAAAGGGTGAAAAAAATATGAGATTAAATATATTTGATTCTAGTTTCTCATAGAAGAAACGAAGTAAGCAAAAGAATTTCATATTATGAGATAATGGAATTTTAGTAAGACAGGGTTAGAATGATTTCAGAATCCCCCTATTTTGACTTCCAAGAATTATTAAAAATTGTATAAAAATAATTATGGGTTATATTTCATATGTTTAAAATCCCAAATGAGTTTATTTTTAAGATATACAAACGGGAATATTGTCCAAAATTTGTACGAGAATATAATTAATTTTTTAGTGCAGTATGGTCGAAACTGCCAGACAGCAGAGTAGGGGAAATTTAAAGAATAAACTGTACTTACTGGCTAAACCAAAAATTCTAAAAATTTTATGGTAAGAAGATATATGAGTCTAGTTTTAGGTAAAATTTGCAGATCTTAATTTGGAATTCCGTAGATTAAGATGCAAATAATTTAGTAATAGTGACTCAAGTAGACTGCTTTGAAAGATTATATAGGTAAATAGTGGAAACACATATGAATTATCTAGCATGAGTTATACTAAAATGGATCACGAAGCCAATGTCAATTTGGGCCATGTGGGCCACACAGGTGTGTGGGCCCATACGAGCGAACATCATGGGCTTTTAGGCCCACTTTTACTGTTTGACTGATAAGGTTGCATGGGTCGCCCAAGTCAACTGTGAACCTACTGTAGGGATGGCAAGTTTACCTAGACCTCTAATTGATTGAAATGACTATATGACTGTTATGATTAAGCCTGATGATGTCCCACTGATTTGATATTGTATGCCCTGTTTACATGCAGGATATTATGTTACAGCATGTCATATCTGTATATTGCATTACATTGGGTTGGGGAATTATATTGTTCGAAGGAAGTGTACTGAAAGGCCTCGAGCCTAAGTTAATGGTAGCTCTGCTGTGAACTACTGTTTAGTGCTGCATTCCGTACTTTTTTGAATGTAGGGATGGGTGGGTTGATTATATCCCTACATAGAGTGTAGGGTTGGACGGAGTTGGAGTGTAGAGGCTAGCTGGGTAGGAGTTGATACTGTATATCTGTTACTGTACTGAATATTGATACTATAATGGGTCAAGGCCTAAATGCATGACTGCTTCTGTATTGTAATAGTCTAAGACCCTAATTGAAACTGAAAATGTACTGAAATGGGCTTAGGCCTAGATTGCGATTACCTTCTGAATGTTTACTTTATATGGGATTACACATTGAGTTTTCGTAAACTTACCCTTCTGATTTGATTGTATAGGTAATCCCTGGATATAGGCGGATCGATGCGACGGAGGACTCAGCGTTGGCCACACGACCTATTTAATTCGACTTAGTATTTAATTATAATTATAATTTTATTTTGGGGGTATTTTACTGTAATAATGGCCTCTTTGGATTTTTATTTTTAATTTGGGGTTTTTTTATTGTTTTGATTTACAACTGCTAGTAGTAGGGATAATCGAGTTTTTAAAATAGATCACATGTTTTAACAAAATACGCACAAACATGCAAACTATTTTAAAAAGCTTCCACAATAAGTGACGTTTTGAAAATTAATAACATTTTGAAAGAGAATAACTTTTGAATACGAATTATGTTGAAATTGATCGACACATATTGGAATTAAGCATAAGAGAGTGTAAAGAGGTGGTAAATATAAGAAGTTTTTGACGACAACTCATTTTTCGAAAAACACTACCATGTGACATGCCAGATTCGGCCATAACGTCCAGGCCGAATTAGGGGTGTTACATTTAGTGGTATCAGGGCCAAATTATAAAAATCGACTGTAGATTTAGGTTTTTAAGATTTAATTTTCTAAGAACTGATTTTTTTATGTTGTGAAATGTTCTTACTAAATGTGTGGCACATCGAGTCTCCAGCGCAGATCTTGTAAGTCCTCTGAATTGATCACTGTTTAAAAACTGAAAGTGCTAAAGATAGTATATACTAAGACTACTACAGATAGACTGTACTGAAAACACTCAGGTTAGTATATACTGATACTGTAGTAAAACCGATAAACATTGGTTCATAAACAAACTCTGAATTTTCGTCGTACGAAAACAAACTCTGAACTACTGAAACTATTTTCATTAAACATCTGCTAATAATATTGAACTATAAACTGATTCATAAAATTTTCAATACAGATAAGCGTGACTAGACGATGAGCGCACGAGGTACTCGCTGACGGAGTACTAGAGGTCGAGGTAGAGGCCGTAGAATGGCTCGAGCTGAGTCTTCTTCATTGGGCAGTATACCAAATCTATACACTAGTGAGACGCCGGTGTCACCTGTCACTGAGACTGGGGACGACGTACTGTCTCAAGCCATGTTAAGGATTTTAGAGAGGGTCGCTAGGCCCAACACTGGAGCTGGAGGCCCCGAGTCGGTTACGAAACGACTCTAATTTATCGGAGCTGAGCTTTTAAGGGGTATTGATGGAGTTACCTTTAATGTGGCAGAATAGTGGATAAAGGCCACAGAGAGAATTATGGACGACCTAAACTGCACCCGTGAGCAAAAATTAAAGGGTGTTGTATTACTGTTACGTGATAAGGCGTATCAGTGGTGGCTCACTATTAAAGAGGGCACTCAGCCTGATCAACTAACCTGGGAGTTCTTTAAGACCGCTTTCTAAGGAAAGTATATGGGGGCTAGTTATATGGATGCCCGTAAGAGAGAGTTCTTAAATCTGATTTAGAGAGATAGATTAGTGGCCGAGTATGAGACCGAATTTTTACGATTAAGCAGCTATGCACGTGGTATAGTGGCGACTGAGTATGAGAGATACGTTCGATTCGAGAATGGCCTAAGGGATAATCTAAGGGTACTGATAGCTCCACAGAGGGAGCGAGACTTTATTGTTTTGGTTGATAAAGCGAAGATCGCAGAGGAAGTAAAGTGCACTGAGCACCAGAATCGTGACAGAGAGAGGTAGAAATAAGAGGGATTTAGAGCCCTCGAGTTCTATTTTGAGGCTTAAAAAAAGGCCAGAGTTGATGGGCCTATGAGAGTTGGGGCTCCCATTGCTGCTACTAGACAGCCGTTGTGTACTGACTGTGGTAGGCGCCATCAGGGCAGTGTTGGAATAGAACTGGGGCATCTTTGAGGTGCGATTCTCTAGAGTACCGTATTAGAGAGTGCCCACTGAATTCTGTTCAGATGCAAGCTCTGGGTAGTAATACTGAGCAGTCGCCAATGGTAGTTAATTAGCCACCGAGAGGTCAGGGCCAGATGTGGTAAAGGTTTGGGCCGTGGTCAGAGGGGACCGGGCAGAGGTGCCGGTCATACTGAGGTGAGGTAGCCAGCTCTAGTTTATGATGTTCATCGATGAGAGAATAGAGATGCTCCGAATGTTATTACGGGTACGTTCTTTATTTATAACGTACCATATACTACATTGGTAGATATATGATCCACTCACTCTTATATAGCTTGTATCGTATTTGAAAACTTAGGTATACTGGTTGAGAGCACTACGAGTGAGATCACTGTACTGAGTCTGTTAGGGCAGTCAATAAGAGTTAACAAACTGTTTAGAAATGTTCCTCTAGAGGTTCAAGGAGTTATCTTTTTGGCTGATATGATGAAACTACCTTTTTGGGAATTTGATCTGATACTGAGAATGGACTGGTTGGTTAAACACCAAGTGAGCTTAGATTGTACCGCGAAAAGGGTTGTACTGAGAACTGAGGAGGACAGTGAGGTGGTCATAATTGAAAAGTGACAAAATTACTTATCGAATGTAATTTCTGTATTGAGGGCTAAAAAGTTGATTCGTAAGGGATGTAAGGCGTATCTGGCTTACATCAGTGTTTCAGATTTTGGGGATACTTCAATTAAGGATATCAAGACAGTTAAGAAGTTTCTAGACGTTTTTCCTGAAGAGCTACCTGGGTTACCTTCGAATCGTGAAGTAGAGTTTGAGATTGAGCTCCTTCCTGGTACAGCTCCAGCTCCAGTGTCCGTTGCCCCTTATAGAATGGCACTGAGAGAGCTTGTAAAGCTTAAGGCCCAGATTCAAGAGCTATTAGATCGTGGGTTCATCTGCCCTAGTGTGTCTCCATAGGGAGCACCAATTTTGTTTTTAAAATAGAAGGATGGATCTATGCGTATGTGTATTGATTATCGATAACTGAACAAATTGACCATAAAGAATAAATACCCTCTACCGAGGATAGATGATTTGTTTAACTAGCTTCGCGGGGCTTTAATTTTCTTTAAGAGTGATTTACGGTTAGAGTATCACCAGTTGAGAGTTAAAGAGGCTGACATGCATAAGACGACATTTAGGACTCGCTATGGTCACTACGAGTTCCTAATAATGCCATTTGGACTGATGAATGCACCGACAGTTTTTATGGATCTAATGAATCGAGTGTTCTAGCCCTATCTAGATCGGTTTGTAGTAGTATTTATTAATGATATACTGGTGTATCCGAAGACTGGAGATGAGCACGATAAACACCTCAGAGTGGTTCTACAGATTCTGTGAGAGAAACAACTATACTCCAAGTTTAGTAAATGTGAGTTCTGGTTATGTGAAGTAACGTTTCTATGGTTTCTGCTGAGGGAATTAGAGTCGATCCTCGAAATATTGAGGCTGTCTTAGATTGGAAGTAGCCTAAGACTATATCTGAGATCTGCAGTTTTCTGGGACTGACAGGGTATTATCGACGATTTATAGAAGGGTGTCCTCTAATTGCCGCACCCTTGACTAAGATGCAACGTAAAGGTGTGCCATTTAATTGGACTGATTCGCAGCAAGAGAGCTTTGAGAAACTCAAGACTGTACTGACTGAGACCCCAGTTCTAATACAGTCAGAGTCTGAAAATGAGTTTACTGTGTACAGTGATGCATTACATGTCGGTTTGGGATATGTATTGATACAAGAGGGTAAGGTGGTAGCATATGCATCTCGTCAGCTTAAGACTCATAGGATGAATTATCCAACACATGACTTGGAGTTGGCGCAGTGGTTTTCGCACTAAAAATCTAGAGGTATTATCTGTATGGTGAGAAGCGTATCATTTACACTTATTACAATAGTCTCAAGTACCTCCTCACTCAGAATGAGCTGAATCTTAGGTAGCGTAGGTGGATTAAACTGCTTAAAGACTACAACTGTACTATCCTGGTAAGACTAATATAGTGGCCGACGCACTGAGCCGTAGAGCTATGACTGACTTGAGGGCGATGTTTGCTCACTTCAGTTTTTTTTTATGATGGTAGTCTGTTGGCTGAACTATAAGTTAAACCGATGTGGATAGAGCAGATTAATGGTAAGTAGAAAGAGGATGAGTCGTTGAGACTTTATTTCCTACAAGTTGAGAGTGGGAATACCGTAGATTTTGGACTGAATTATGAAAGGATGCTCTATTTCTGTAGGAGAATCTGTGTACCAAAAAATACTAAATTGAGGCAGTCTATACTACGAGAGACGCATAGTAACCCTTATGCTATGCATCCTGACGAAAATAAGATGTACCGCAACCTTAGTGAGTTATACTGGTGGTCAGGTCTTAAGCAAGAGGTTACCGAATTTGTGGCTAACTGTCTGACATGCCAGCAGGTTAAGGCTGAGCATCAGTTACCTTTGAGTTTGTTGTAGCCAGTCAAGATTCCGCTTTGGAAGTGAGAGAGAGTGACTATAGACTTCGTTAGTGGGTTACCCCTCACACCTAATAAGAAGGATTTTGTATGGGCCATCGTGGATCAGTTGACTAAGTCTGCCTACTTCATACCGGTTCGTACTGAGTACTTTTTACAGAAGCTGGCTAAACTGTATGTGTCTGAGATAATAGACTGCATGGGGTACTGATTTCAATAATATCTTATAGAGATCTTCGCTTCACATCTCGATTCTAGAAGAAGCTACAACAGCTATTAGTCTAGTATTCAGATGGAACCTTACAAGGCTTTGTATGGTCGTAAGTGTCACACACCTTCATGTTGGACTGAGTTAGGTGAGCGGTGTGTTCTAGGCCCTGAATTAGTTTCTGATACCGAGGATAGAGTTAGACTGATTCGGGATCGATTGAAAACGGCGTCTGATAGGTAAAAATTTTACGCCGATCTGAAGCATTGAGAGATTAAGTATTCTGTGGGGGACTTGGTTTTTGTCAAGGTCTTGCCATGAAAGAAGGTATTGAAGATTGATCGTAAGGGTAAGTTGAGCCCTAAGTTTATTGGGCCTTACCGCATACTGAAATATGTCGGGCCGGTTACCTACCAGTTGGAGTTACCTCTAGAATTAGATTAGATTCACGACGTGTGCCAGATATTTATGTTGAGGCTCTACCGCTCTGATCCCACGCATATTGTTCCTGTTAAGGAGATCGATGTTAGACTAGATCTGACTTTTGAGGAGGAGCCAGTTCAGATTTTGGAGCGTGATATAAAGGTTTTAAGAAGAAATTCATCCCGTTGGTTAAGGTTCTGTGGCGTAATCATAGCACTGAGGAAGCTACGTGGGAACTTGAGGATGTGATGCTCCATCAGTATCCTCACATTTTCGAACTAGGTAAATTTCGAGAACGATATATTTTTAAGAGGGTAGAGTTGTAACGTCCCAAAATTCTTATTTTTGTTATTGTAAAAATGTGACACAATTGTGTATCGGATCTGTAGTTAAGTGCTCTGGGTAAATCTGAGAGGTCTTGAGTTCGAACTCTGACTTTGGCAAATTCTAATATTCTTCTAACTTAACCCCTTTTTCTGGCTAGTAGGCTTTTAATTAAAAGTTTGTAAGTACTTATCAGAATGAGCCTGCTGGTCTGGTGGTTAAGGGGAGTGTTGGTTGGCAAAGGGTCAAAAGTTTGAATCCCTGCGTGAGTGTAAGGATAGATATATTTTTATTTGCTCGTCAGTTAGAGAGTTTGAGTTGTATTGAAAATCTGAGTAGTGGGAGTTTGGTAGAGAGAATTTAGGGGAGTGGATTTTAGAGTTATTAGATTTTCTGAGAATTATCGTTTCCTTTTTGTAAAATTTTGATTTTCCCAAAACTTCCCACCTTTCTGATGGCATCTCTTCTCCTTTTCTTCTACACCTTTTGTTTTTCTGTTGTCAAACTAGAATTTTTCTTTCCATTAGTCTTTCTGTTTTCGTCTCTTTTGTTGGCTACCACACTTTCGTTTCGTTGGGTTAATTTTCGTCGCACGTTTTGATATGTAGAGTTTTTGCTCTATTTAACTTACAATTTTTTCCAACTTTGATTCGGGGGTTTGTGACGTTTGGCAACAGCATCTCTCGTGATTAAGGGTCTGATCATGCTATTGCGTAACCAACTGTTTCGAGGTATCGGGGTAAAGTTTTCATCGCTTAAGGGATGCATTTCTCGTTTTGAATTTAGTTTTAGTTCGATCGATTAAGTGATAAATTGAGTGAAATTGGTCAATTATAGGTTCTAAAGTGCTCGGGAATCGTTGTAGCATCAATCGATGCCAGGTATGTACCCAAAAGACAAAAATAAGGGATTCGGCGAAAAGCTGATATTGCTTGCTGTCTGGACAATAGTAGTAGGCTAATTTTGAAAAAAAATCACCATAAATTGTAGGAATCAAGTTAGAAGGTGAAAAAAAAATGAGATTAAAGATATTTGAGTCTAGTTTCTCATAGAAGAAACGAAGTAAGGAAAAGAATTTCACATTATGAGATAATGGAATTTTAGTGAGACAGGGTCAGAATGATTTTGGAATCCCCCATTTTGACTTCCAAAAATTATTAAAAATTTCATAAAAATAATTATGGGTTATATTTTATATGTTTAAAATCCTGAATGAGTCTATTTTTAATATATAGAAATGAGAACATCGTCCAAAATCTGTACAAGAAGATAATTAATTTTTAGTGCAGAAAGGTCGAAACCACCAGACTACAGAGTAGGGGAAACTTTAAAGAATAATCTATACTTACTGGCTGAACCAAAAATTCTAAAAATTTTATGGTAATATGATATGTAAGTCTAGTTTTAGGTAAAATTTATGGATCTTAGTTCGAAATTCTGTAGCTCAATATACAAATAATTTAGTAACAGTGACTCAAGTAGATAGCTTTGAAGGATTATATAGGTAAATAGTGGAAACACATATGAATAATTATTTAGCATGAGTTACACTAAAATGGATCATGAAGCCAAGGCCAATTTGGGCCATGTGGGCCACACGGGCGTGTGGGCCTACACGAGTGAACATCATGGGCTGGTAGGCCTATTTTTATTATTTGACTGATAAGGTTGCAGGGTCACCCAAGTCAACTGTGAACCTACTGTAGGGACGGTAAGTTTACCTAGACCCCTAATTAACTGAAATGACTATATGACTGTTATGATTAAGCGTAATGATGTCCTACTAATTTGATACTGTATGCCCTGTTTATATGCATGATATTATGTTATAGCATGTCATATTTGAATATTGCATTACATTGGGTTAGGGAATTATAATGTTCGAAGAAAGTGTACTAAAGGGCCTCGAGCCTAAGTTACTGGCAGCTCTATTACGAACTACTGTTTACTGCCACATTTGGTACTTTTTAGAGTGTAGGGATGGGTGGGTTGATTATATCCCCACATGGAGTGTAGGATTGAACGGAGTTGGAGTGTAGAGGCTGGCTGAGTAGGATTTGATACTGTATATCTGTTACTGTACTGAATATTGATACTTTAATTGGCCAAGGCCCAAATGCATGACTGCTTCTATATTGTAATGGGCTAAGGCCCTAATTGAAACTGAAACTGTATTGAAATAGGCTTGGGACCAGATTACGATTGCCTTCTGACTTTTTACTTTATATGGGATTACACACTGAGTTTTCGTAAACTCACCCTTCTGATTTGACTATATAGGTAATCCCC
>JABFAC010248686.1:0-11355 GCA_013677245.1 Gossypium davidsonii
CTTGATTCAATACCAAGTCAAATGACTATATTTATAGGGAGAAAATATCTAACTACTTTGCTAACAACTTAGCTGATCTAACTGCCTCTCTAACTGATATTATCACTAACATGCATCCATCTTCCCTACGGGAACAACCCGAAGAAAATATCTAAACCGAGAAAAACACGAAACAGACAATGGTTTAGTTAAAACATCAGCAACTTGATCGGACGCAGGAACTTCGCCGATCAAAACAGAGCCATCGGCAACCTTCTCACGAACAAAGAATAAATTTAACTCCACATGTTTAAACTTAGAGTGTAGCATAGGATTGGCAGCAACAGCTACTGCACTAGAGCTATCACACCAAATATTGGGCTGAGTAGCAACCCTATATGTAACTCTTGAAGTAACGAAAGTATCCACAAAATATCACTAGTGACAGCAGCCAAACTTCGATATTCAGCTTCGGCCGTAGACCGAGACACTACTTGCTGTTTCTTAGAAGACCACGACACAGGATTAGACCCAAAAAATACACAATATCCCGAAGTAGACCGCCGGTCATCAAAATCCAACCCCCAGTTTGCATCCGAAAAACCAACTAAGGAAAAAGAATCAGATTGACGAAAAACAATTCCAAAATCAAGAGTACCCAACAAGTATTGCAATATTCTTTTAAGGGCAGCCATATGTACCGTGGTCGGATTATGCATGAATTGACAAATCCTGTTCACTGCATATGCAATATCAGGCCTAGTCATGACAACATACTGTAATGCACCAGCCAAACTTCTGTACTCCGTTGGATCGGAGAGAGGATCACCGTCACTCTTAGAAATATGTAACGAACTAATCATGGGCGTATGAACACTTTTAGCATTAGACAAACCACTACGATTCAGCAAATCCCGGATGTACTTCCTCTGACACAAATGAAGACACTTGGAAGAGGACCGAGTAACCTCAATTCCCAAAAAATAATGCAAATCACCCATATCTTTCAACGAGAATTCAGCATTCAACAGCTTCACAAATCTGTCAATAGATGACGGCACATTCCTAGTTATGATTATGTCATCAACATACACAAGAACATAGATAGTGCAGTCAGATTGAACTCGCACAAACAAAGACGCATCTGATTTAGAACCAGCAAAACCAACCGTTAAGAGAAATGCTTTCAACTTCTCAAACCAAGCTCTTGGAGCCTGACGCAGACCATACAAAGCCTTCTTTAACCGACAAACCAAGGGTCTCCCATCAACCCCAAACTTAACATAACCAGGAGGTTGTTGCATGAACACTTTACTATCAACATCCCCATTCAAGAAGGCATTGTTGACATCAACTTGTCGAAGTAACCACCCTTTAGTAACTGCAACTGACAATATAACCCTTATAGTGGCGGGTTTTACTACTGGACTAAAGGTTTCTTAAAAATCACAACCTGAGACTTGAGAACAGCCTTTCGCAACCAGACGTGCTTTATACCGTTCCACCGTACCATCTGGGTTTTTCTTTACTTTAAACAACCATTTGCAACCAATAACTTTATGACCCAATGGTAAGGAGACCAGTTCCCAGGTACCATTGCGAATCACGGCATCATACTCAGCTTGAGCAGCAGACTGCCACTCAGGACTCGCAAAAGCCTCCTCAATCGTTGACGGCTCTACAACTTCAACCGTAAGCACTCTAGGTTTAAAAATACCAGCTTTTGACCTAGTAGTCATGGGATGAACATTTACCTCAGGTATAGAAACCTCTAGACCTGTAGGAACAGATGGAATTGGAACAACCGGTGTGGGAGACTGATCACCAGAATGTGACGAACTACTATGAGAAGAATTACTAGCAGAAATAGCATTTGTTGGAACCACTTCTATGCCATTCTGAGGAACCAAAACCCCATTCAAAGACGTATTATTAGGAGAATTAGCATTTGTTGGAACCACGTCTACACCACTCTGAGGAATCAACGTCTCATTCAAAGTACTTGGGCACGGGCAAACAGAACCAGTACCGGAGTTTCGACGACACGACACATTATTTTTGAGCACAGGAAAACAGGTAGAAATAGTACTCACCTGCCTAGTGGACTGTGATAAAGTCGTCGGAGAAAGAAATCGTGATTCATCAAACTCAACATGACGAGACACAATTATTCTACCATTAGGTAAAAGGCATTGGTAACCCTTGTGGCAAGAACTATACCCCAAAAACGTGCATGGTTGAGATCAAAAATCCAACTTGTGACGCTGAAACGGGCACAAATACGGGTAGCAACAGCATCCAAAAACACGTAAATGATCATAAGTAGGGTCACGCCCATACAAGGCTCTATACGGGGTCTTACCATCCAATACCGGTGTGGGAAGACGATTTATTAAATGAACTGCACAAGCAAACGCATATGACCAGAATTCCATTGAAAGTCCTGCCTGAGCTAAAAGAGTAAGCCCCATTTCCATAATGTGTCGATGCTTACGCTCCGCAACTCCATTTTGTTCAGACGTATGAGGACAGGTGACTCGATGAATGATCCCATGTGACGCCAAAACCGAAGCAAATGCTCGATATTCCCCACCCCAGTCGCTCTGAAATTGTTTGATGGTCTTCCCAAATTGATTCTGAACTAGTTTCTGAAACTGAATGAAGCAAGTCACCGCTTGAGACTTCTGTCGTATTAAATATACCCAAGTGAACCTAGAACACATATCAACAAACGAGACATAATACCAATTTGAACCAGAAGCAACCGAGGCAGGTCCCCATACATCCGAAACAACCAACGAAAATGGATCAACATATTCAGTAGTAGAATCTGAAAATGGCAATTTATGAAACTTTCCCTTTTTACAAGCAGTACAAACATTACTCATATCAACTTTATTCATAGCAATTTTATTGAATTTGAATTGACATTGATCAAGAACATTCTTAACAACATTCAACGATGGATGACCAAGATGTTTATGCCATAACGAACACAACTCACTGTCAGCAGTCTGAGTTGGAATTTCAACCTGAGCAGTAGACGAATGAAACGTAACAGGAACAGACGTATCTGACACAGAAAACTGATATAGCCCATTATGTATATGGCCCGTCAGCAAAACCTTCTGCGTTTCTCTGTCCTTTATCACACAATAAGTGGGGTGAAACTCGAAGAAAACATCATTATCAGTTGCAAATTGTGAAACGGACAATAAATTCTTCCGAATAGCCGGAACACACAAAACATTAGATAACCGAAGTACTCTAGACTGTGTAGACAAACTACCTTGACCAACAGACGATATCATAGCAGGTGTACCATCACCCATTAAAAGGGACGACGTACCTGAATATGGAACAGCATCACGGAGTGCCGAATCATCTTGACACATATGATTACTAGCACCCGAATCAGGATACCAGGATGTCGAACCAGCTGGCCCAGGAGCCGGGGAGTCAGATCCATCCCCACTAACCCCATACTGCGTAGAGTTGATATGCGAACCCGAGGCAGACGGATCCGAATAGTCAGAGGCATGTAAATTTCCTAGCTTAGGAAGTCCAAAGCACGGATTCGACGCGGAGAAAACACGAGCTCGTGGCTTAGTTCGCCACGGAACTTCATAACCAACATATGGCATAGTCGAATTAAGTTGCACATTATTCGACACGGGGTTAGTAACGGGCAGCCCAATAACATCATTCGACCCAAAGCCATCAATTGGCCCAAAATTGCTAGTAAGTCCACCATTAGGCCCTCCACCATTCGGCCCACTTGATTGTGGCCTATACACATTATTCTCAAAAGTCGGCCTGACCCCTCCACCATTTGGCCCACTTGGTTGTGGCCTATACGCATGTTGCTCAACACCTGACCTGGGCCCACCACCAATCGGCCCTGCATACTGACCACAAAAGCTATTAAAACCATCAGCACAATAATTTTGACCAAGTGTAAAACAATTTTGACCATAGCCATAATTATTTTGACCATCCTGAGCATTGAATTGACTAGGGCCATATTCAGGTTGACCAAGGTTCGAAAACTTAGGCCGTGTATTTGGTGTTGAAGGCCAACCACGATCTCCAGATTCACGAGAGGGCGGCATCGGAGGTGCCTCATCACGGTGGTACCGATAGTAGCAGCGTTGAGCGACGTGACTGAACCTAGAGCAGATCTGACATTGGAGACGTGGCCGGAAGTTCCTTCCACGTCCGCGCACACCCGAACGGCCCCCGCGCGTCGCTCCATCCGTGGCCGAGACCGATGAACCTTCCACCAGATTTGCACTATACACGACATCTTGATCCGACGGAACATGATGATTTTCGCACTCAATCAACGCATCCACCAGCCGCTGAAATGGAAGCGGAGTCGTGGCCAACGAAGCAGAGGAGACCACACCTTCGAACTCGGACGGAAGACCCGCAAGCATGACCGCCGTCCGTTCCGCCACTAAAATGGAAGATCCAGACGCTTCAAGATGAGCACAAATACTCTTTAACTTGGCAACGTAGTCGCGGATCGACATACTCCCTTTCTTGAGGGAGTGAAGTTCATGGCGCAACCTCGACTGTCGAAGATCTGAATCAGCAGCAAACATCGCCAAGGCAGTAGTCCATACTTCAGATGCCGATTGTACATCCATAAAGGATGACAGAATAAGCGAGCTTATGGTGGAAAGAAGCCACGAAGTGAGGAGGTTGTCCTGTTGTTGAAACACAGATGCCGCCGGATTGAGTACAAGAGCACCATCGGATGCTTGCACAAATCTCGACGGCGCAGACACCGATCCATCAAGAAAACCAAATAAATCATATCCATTGACAATGAACCGAACCTGTTGCTTCCACTGAAAAAACGTCCCTTCTTCAAGCTTTACAACCTCATGCCGAGGGAATGAATTCACGATTCGATCAGCAGCGAACACTGAGCCATTCAACTCAACAGAGTCTGAAGCAGCGGAATTTGTGGTGGCCATGACTAAGAACGCCTAGCAATTGATACCATGAAAGAAACTAGGTAAAACAAAGAATTGTAAACAAATCTGATTTCAATTTTATTTCTTTTCCGTTTACTTGATTCAATACCAAGTCAAATGACTATATTTATAGGGAGAAAATATCTAACTACTTTGCTAACAACTCAGCTGATCTAACTGCCTCTCTAACTGATATTATCACTAACAAATACTCACCCTAATAGAGAGAACGAGTTTCAAACTAATGGTCGCCGCCCACTCGTTCGGGTTCCGATATATCCCATGTTTTCATGGTTGAAACAAAGGCCTATTGAGAAAGACCTCCATTGGCTCTGGGGTTTTCGTTGTTTTGGCATGGTCATGTTTATGGCACTCATACCTTTTTGTCAGGTCGTGTTTAGGCCTGTGTGCCTCGACTTTTCTGTTCGATCTTTGGCTTGATGGGATGTTGTACTCAATGACCCTTGTAATGTTTCTAAGATAGGAAGTGGATTCTCGAGCTATTCGTACGTTCAAACAAAAAAAAAATCAATCGACAACTTGAGCTGAATTCCCCACATTACATGCAACTTTAGTGCCGAACACGTAACTAAATATATATTCCTCAATCATCATGTTGGAGTCTTGGCGAAGACAAAAGTCTTCATTTCAACTCTTTCAATCTCTTCGGATTGAATCTAGTCTATTTCTAATTTCCTGTTCTCTTGGACCAAACCCCACACTCTCTGCTCTTCCACATATTATTATAATATACTTGGCACCACCAACTTACAGAGGATCCAGGACAAGATGGAGGAACTATTAAGTATTGATCATTTTTGAATTCTATAAATAAAATAGAATGAGAATAAGCCTTCATTTCTTCAAAATTGTAGAATGTTTCTAATTAAACAGAATAGTAACTACATGCACAATGCATGCTTGGTAAAAGATTGTACTAAAGAATTTAACAAAGCCAAGTTCGGGCATGCTTTCCACTCCCACGCCTAAGCCTGATAATACAACCATCAGCCGAAATTGCTACTGTCATTACGCATTTGCCTTCCTTCCGCTCTCCAACACTAACATTCTATACAACGTTGTCATTGCCGTCATCTCCGAAATAACCCGAACTATTACTACCACAGCTGCAAAACTTGCGACACTAATGTTTCCTCTACCAAAATTGAATACAATTTTTTAAGATTTGGAAGATTTTATGCATCTAGATCCCTTTTCAAATTCCATGCAGGAGCTTTTGGATCAGATTCACTCATGATCTCACTTCCTTTATCTGCAATAATCAATGGATCAGATTCACTTTCTTTAACCTGCATTATTCAAGAATAAGGATATATATGTATAGGTGGTCAGTGTATATACCAAGATATCAGGAAAGAAAAAGGATAGCGTATGACAGTTTAGCGATGAACTACCTGAGGCAATTGTGCTGATGATTCACTAGCCTTCTGCTGCTGGCTTTCAACAGTGCAATAATATGAGTATAGGACCATTCCAACTACAGCAATCAAGATCCCCATAATGTTACGCCAGCTAAATTGATCATGAAGTAGACCATAACCAAAGGCCAAAACAAGGCATGTTTTCAGGTGTCCTAGGACTTGGTAGGTGACCGGGGATGTCTTTCCAATCACCAGAAATGTACTAAAGTTGACAGTGACAGATATCAGGCAGGACAGAACAATGAAGAACTGCAACAAAGTTTCCACACGGAAACAATTAGAAGCATCAAAAGGGTGGAATTTGTCAAAAACGATTCCAATCTTACCAGCACTTGAGGGGTATACTTGAAAGCGAAAACATTCAGGTTAGTCAGAAGCCCATCCAAGAATGGACCAACGATGAACAAAGTTATAGACTGATAAGGGCAAGACTGGTAGAGAAGTTGTGTTGAAGATACTTTAAACTTCTTCTGAATGGTATTAGTCATCTAAGAAGAATGAGTCAAGGACCTTTACCAACTTAAGAGAAACATGGAAACAAATGACAGAATAAAAATAAGATGAACTAGAAAAAGAAAAAAACACTCCAGCTAAGGATACGATTTGAGCTACACATGTCGTAATAACTGCCAGCAAAGAAAGGATAGAACCCAGGAGATTGAGCTGAAGATCAGTCACAGTTGCAATTCCAACACCTAGAAGAAGAATGGCCAATGAAAGCTGGATATTCCTACTGCAAATAGCATATAAATGTAAACTACAATTGTAAGCAACCAAGATTCTAAGAACATCTGAGACATACAAAAAAACAAGCATGCTCATCACTAACCTGAATTTCTTCCTAAAGAAAAGGGTCTCCAAAAGAACAGTGCAGGGGATAATTGCCAATTTTGTCATCTAAAATACAAAAAACAAAAATTCACAAATTGGTGCTCCTAATATGCTTGTAGAATAAAAAAAGAAAAAGAAAAAGGGAAGAAGGGCTAAACTTTGAGCTGGATATACATAGCACTAAAACTTCCATATCCCAAGAAGCAGTAAGCACAAGATATCTTCAGTACGAATTATGTTGGGATTAGGCTAGAACTTTACCTGGTAGAAACCAACAGAATTGAAACCCAAACTAAGATTCAAAAGCCCAATGGATATCCCATTCAAAATACCAAATCCCATGACAGCTGTGGCATCGAAAGGCTTGTGCTCAAACAAGTTCATCCATAAGGCCACATGAAGAGAACAAAACGTGACCAGGAGATGCCAACTTGTCAAAGTTGTGGCTGCGGAACCCAACCCATAAAATTAGTATAAACAATTCAACAAACAACAAGCAAGTAAAGATGAGAAATTCTAATGATGTGTTTCAAGTTAACCACATATGATTACAACAAACTATAACTCATATTATATTATAAGTTATCCACCAACTACCAAAAATCACTTGTCAAGGATGTTCGACCCTCCGGAGCAAATGGTTGACTTCTATTTGGGGAGCTCCTTTGGATGTAATATATGCGTGTGTGGTGCGAATACATTCCTATCGTGTGTAAGAGTACTAACCTCTAATTGTACAGTAACAATAAAAAATCACTCGTCACAAATGAAGCATGGATAGAAGCTAACTCATAATCATTTGAGTTCATTTGATTACATAATCGGGAAATTGTAGGATCACACCGACCTGATTAATTTGAGCACGTAACTGATGCTTAGAAATAAAATACCTTATCAAATTATTTTCATATATACCCACACAGATTGTGATTCTAATCAATTACCATTACAATAATTATCTTGCACCTTATTTCTTCGGGTTGAAATTCATCAAAAAAACCATTTTTAGTTATTGTGATCGGATCGATTTGTTGACAGCATAATAAATCAAACAGGAAAGAGAGATATATATATATATATATAACGACATTTTAAATCCAAAATTAAAAAAGGGGTGAATATGGAGGTATTCAATTCTAATGAAAAGCAATATAAGACATCGTGGAATCTATATATAAGAAGAAAAATGAATAGAGAAATCAATGAGGGGAGAATAAATTATGATGAAACTGACCAAATGTGAAACCAAGAGTGCTGATAAGAGCCTTATTGCATATAACAATGGAAACAGAGGAGACAACCGATAAACTCAAAGCACCAATTGTCCCCAGTTGGAACTTATGGTTTTCAGTCATTTTGGTTGAGAAATAAGCTATGTTCCGGAATTAGATCTGCTTAGTATAGTGGGGTATTTGGGTATTTGAATGGTGGAGCTACCTCATTGTCGCTTCGAATAGGCGAGAAGAAGTGATGAAAATTGGAAAAAAATAATAATATCTGCTTGTTTAAAGGAATAATAACAATACTAATTAGGAGAAATCATACAACAATCAAATCTTATATATAATATATCTATCCTACAAGCCCCTAAAGCTTTCCTTACTCGACACTTGTTCATTTTCATTTTCTTTTACCTTCTAAATTTCAATTCTAATTTTTCTATATTTTTTAATTATATAAGATTAGTTAATTTTTAGTTATCATGTTCAAATTTGAGATTTAAAATATTGATGTGAATTTTTAAGAATTATTAACACTATTAAAATTCTGTATTAAATTTAAGTTCATTATTATATTATTTTGATGCATGAATATCAAGTGAATTTTTAAAAAAAAAAATTCAAACTGTCACACAAACAAACTTAACAAATGAATTTTAACAGTGTTAACAAATAAACTTATATTTTTTAACTCAAAAAATAAAGAGATTAAATGACCGAAAATAAAAAATATAAAAACTAAATTTCAAATATATAAATAATACAAAAATTTAGAGCATGTTACAAATTAAGTAAAAAAATAATAAATATTTAACCCTACTACAAACTATATTGTTATATATAAAAGAAAGAACCAAAGGACCTTCCTTCTGCTACCACGTGACAAGCTCATTGCTTTTCTTTTTTCAATTTAAGAAAATGGTAAATATCAAATTTAATCCCTCTAATATGCTTATTATCTATAAGGTGAAGGTTTATAGGACCTTTCTTCTCATGCTTCCTTTCTTCTTTTTTTTCAAAGGTTAAATTTCACCCTTGATCCCACTAATATGCTTAAATTTAATATTTAATATATATTTTAATTTTTAACATAATTCAGTTCCTATATTTTTATCATATTATTAATTAGTCCAAATACTTAATATCGTTAACTTTCTAGTTAAAACATTATATAGTTATATATAATCTGAATATCTTAAAACCCTTAGACACTGACACATGTCTTCCCATTTCTTTTAGGTTTACACAGGTGCTCACCTCTTTTTTTTTTCTTTTTACAATTTTAGAAAAATAGTTAAATTTTAATTTTGGTCTCACTATTATGCCTAAATTTGAGATTTTGTTGCTACACTTTAATTTCTAGTAGAATAATGATATATAAAACTTGTGTACAAATGACTCTATCAATGTCATCTATTTATAGGGAGAGATAGAACAATCTTGGTTGAATAAGGGTTACACAAATAATATTTACTTAATAGAAAATACTTTCTTAGTCTAACTAAAAAAAGTGATGGGTAGCACACCCTCATAAATATTACTAGGGCTGTCATTGCTCGCTTATTATATGATGGGGATTGGGCCTCGCATGTATTAGGTCAAATTATATGTGTTTCTTGAACTTTTGACACAACAATTTATAAATTAATCCAACCTAATATTTGTTTTCTGTTTTCTAAAATAAATATTAATTAATTAAATTAATTTCTTAATTAAATAATTTTTTCAACCCAATACTAATTTTGCTAAAGTCATGACAACTTTACTGTAAAAGCAACTGAGGAAATATATTTAATTTTCATATTCAATGGATTAATAATGATTAATTAATTTACTTCTATTTTTGAACTTAAATTATTTAATTTTAATTAATTAAAAAATAATTCAAACATCTTAAATTAATTCTCAAATAATTTTTATACTTAGTGAGAAAACACATTCATTTAGTTTTACTTGCAATTCATTTCTAGTTTCAACGAGCTAGCAAATGGACATATTAGACATATATAATTAGGGTTCAAATAATTTATAATTAAGTTACAACTTTTCGCTTATTAATTATAAATTTATTTAGTAGCGAAATCGTTATACTATAGTATCATAATTAAGCTCTCCCTAATTATAAACCATTACGAAAGCTACTTAATCAGTACTCGTCCAATGACCTTGTCATAAGCGCGTTACCCTTATATGATATCATTAATCTTTTTGGGATAAATTTATTCTCTCAATATGATCCTATTTTATTTCATGATAATCATTACATATTCCTTCATGAAAAGTCAATTACTATCAAATAGTAATCAAGTTATTTATCACAAATACACACGATTTGTGGCCACATTTACTTTATGATAAATGCTAAAAGTAACATGTTTTAACCTCAATATTAATGTGTTTTTTGGTGATTATTCGATGTTAATTGTGAGGTTTATACTCCTAATCGTTTAAATTCATGTTTTGTATGCTTAATAAAGTACTTGGGAGCAAAAAGAACGAAAAATGAGCGAAAATCAGAGCGTTCGAGCAGGCTACATAAGCCGCACAAGCTGAACCATTCCACATGGCTAGACCACACGGCCGTGTGATATGCCATGTTGTTTTCACGCGATCGTATACTGAACTGCGAAAAATCGTAATTTTTAGGTTTTTCGTGTAACACCCCTATACCCAGTTCGACCCAAGAAACCTGATATAGGGATACTACATTTGGTGCCAAAGTGATTTTGGCTAATCACTAATATATTTGAACATTAAAAAAAAATTTAAGTTTTCATAACTTATATTTTTGTCCCTACTACTTGGAACACACTTGATCTTCCTAAGTAAATGCCATTCTATTCAAAATTTTGAAACATACCCTCTTGGCACTTGGAGATGTGATGAGATGGATGCTCA
>JABFAC010248687.1:0-18497 GCA_013677245.1 Gossypium davidsonii
TCCCTATTTGACAATTTCACTAAAAATTCCTTTACAAAAGTTGTTTATCTAACAACAACCATTCATTTTGTATCATCAAACACCAAAACTCAAGCACACTCATCAATTGAAAAACTCTAATAGTTTAATAGTTTCACAAATTAGTCCCCGGGCTAGCTAGATTAGGCTACAATGATTCTAGAATTATAGAAATCATAAAAAACGGGACAAAAATCACTCACCAATTGAGCCTCAAAGTAGCCGAACCCTAGTTGAACAAAAATTGCTTCCTTCACTTTGATATTTGGTTGAAGAACAAAAGAAAGATGAAAGCTTTTTAATTTTGTTTTAATTTATTTTATCATTATTAACTAAATTAGAAAATTAACCTTTATAAACATTATTTATTTCACTAAATGCCAAGCCATTATATTCCACTAACACACTAATGGTCTAATTACCACATAAAGACCTCCACTTTAAATTTCTATTGCTATTTAATACCTTTAGCTATTAGAACTTAACTTTTGCACTTTATGCGTTTTAGTCCTTTTATCAAATTAAGCATGTAAACGGTAAAATTTCTTAACGAAATTTTTATATGGTATTTCCATTATACTGTAGACCATAAAATAATAATAAAATAAATTTTTTGACTTCAGATTGGTGGTTTTGAAACCAATGGTTTGATTTAACTGAAAATGAGCTATTACATATCAGGCCATATGTACTTGAAGAAACCTTTCAATACAAGTATTCTACCCTTAGTAAGCTTATGCCACAAGTAAACATCATACCCTATCTCAACCAATCCAAAAAGATCAAAATCATACCAATAACATTACTTATAACAACCATCCTAAGTGCCTAACCAATATGCCACAATTGACACCTCAATAAACAATTCAAAAGTCAACCATATATCACATTCAAACCATACCAATATGCATTCAATGAAGCCTCAAACAACCAACCAAACATGCATCTAATTAATCATTCAAACAATCTCACAATTGGCTCTAAATCAACCTTAAAACTTATGCACTAAATCTACCAAATCATTTCAAGCAGTACAAAGGCATAGATATCAACTTTCCATGTCTACTCCATGGCATATCACCTAATTCCTTATAAGCAAATAATATACAAGCCATCTAATGAACAAAACATCATCATCATGATCATTGCCACCACACACAGATACATACATATGATTCTCAAAATGCCAACAAAATCCAAAATGAACATTATATAACCATAAGACATCTTAGGTGCATTCCAAGACCAAAATAGATCATCACCAACACTTGATTTTGGGATTACCGCTGGATGCTGAGTTGACAATCGAATCGTACAGTACCTAGTTTGTGCACAGAAAACAAAATCATATGCTAAGTATAACTTACTGGTATTTCTATAATCCAAACATTAAAACATAACATAATACATTTAAAATACCCAATATATAATTAAATGATGCTATGAAATTTATATGTCATTTGTACCAATTAATAAAATCATTATTTAAAACTAATTCATTTTACTAATGTTAAAATATGGCAAACCTACTTCACATATCTTTTGATATATCAATTCATATGGTGGTACATTCCACCTAAATTTCCAAATCCATAATTTCAATGAACATTTCTATCACTGTTCCAATTTATTTTCAATTGAATATTCCATTTCACATTTCATATCCATTTTCCATTTCAATAGCAACAATTACATTTCATACAGTTTCTTTCCAATCATATGGATTTTAAGGACTTATTCAATATCATCATTTCAATTATAAACATTTCATTTTTATCTTTTAACTCCCTATTAACATGATCAGACTCGGACGAATACTCGAGTCTAAACATCACACCAGTTTGGCACCTAGTGCCTCATCGGATATATCCAAAGTAAATAGTTGCATCCAACGCTTATCAATAACTTTGAAACCCAATCACTCATCAGTAAAACAGAAGAAAAGGGCACTCAGTGCCTCATCAACTCGTAGTCAAAGTAACCCTGAACTCTTCCTATTCTATGACATGCCAACTAATCCAACTCTGTCCGAACAGTTAATAGGGTATCCAATTCATATTTCATTATCATTCAATACTTCAATTCAAATGAATTTCTCTATCATGAATACATTTATCCAATATATGGAAACAATAAATCATCTCAGTATATACATACTTAATTTCATATTTGTATAAGCATACATATTTTTCAAATATATTCAATTTTGCCCTCAAATCAACATTCAAGTCCAATCAATCCAATACATTTCATTTTAACAAAGGATATCACCTTACATTCTTACGATGCAGAAATAGTTCAATATGTAGTAGTTACAAGATAGTTCATACTATAGAAACACAAAGCGTAAAATTCAAGCTATTCGTCAATAACTTTGTCTTATTCTTTATTTTTCGAGAAATTTGGGTCAATGTTAGCTACCAAGTAAAACAAACATATAAAAAAAATCAATACACAACCATTTTCACATTCAATTGCTATTATATAAAACTTTTGTATTTTATTCAATTTAGTCCCTAAAACTAGGAATTTAACTTTCAATTTTTATGTCGATTTCACTCTAGGCCTAATTAACTGCCTATTTCTCATTTCTACCACAAATTTCAAGTTTGTACAATTTAGTCCTATTGCACAATATCATGAATTGGCTGTACAATTTAGTCCTTTTTCAATTCTAAACTTAAAATCTATCAAAATAACACCTCAAGTTTCAATTATTCAACAACGGTAACATCATCAAACTTAAAAGTACCGAAAAATACGACATGGGTCAGCTAGCTTAAGCTCATGGGATTCCAAAAATATAAAAATTACTAAAAAAAAATGACTAAATTGAACTAACCAAATTGAAGCTTAAAAGTTTAGAACTCTAGCCATGTGTTGAGCTCTTCTCCTCCTTTAATGGTTCGATGTTTGCATGTAAAGATGGATAAAATGTTTTTTTTTCTTCCACTAACTTAATTTTATTACTAATGGCTTTATTTTTAATATATAATTTATATCTTCTAACACTTTTATGATTTAGTCCCTAAGCACTATTTCAAAAAAAATTTCTTGATCAAATTTCAATTCACTTCTAATATAACTCCGTAAATATTTTTATTAAATATTTATAAGTTTGGTTTATGGAAACGAGGTCCTGAGACCACACTTTCCGACACAAATGAATTTTAGGTCGTTACAATTCTCCCACTTAAGAAAATCTGTCCTTGAAATTTACTTGAAAAGAGGTGGGGATACTGGGATCTCATCGTCTCTTCCAATTCCTAACCTACCGTAATTTGATGTATCAGATTAAACTAGTTTTTGTATTTAAGGAGCTTGAAAATAAGCATTTTCGTTATGCTTTAGTTAAATCTTCTTAGTTTTATTTACATTCAATAAAATGCGCAAATTTATTCTTTTATTGACCTTACGGGTCGAATTAGGCCCAAGGGTGAGCTAACGCACTTTGTAAGTATGCAGGAGACCATTAGAAGATGTATTAAATGAATAATGGATGATATGTCGCAACACGAATGATTTGGTGTCGCAACATAGGGAAAAGAATGGAAAAAAATCAAGTTTGCCTTTGATGTCATGACATAGACTGAGGGTGTCACGATATACCCCTGAAAACATCCCAATGAGTAGTATATTGACTTCTATGTCACGACATAGGTCCTGTTTTTCACGACATCGACTCTAGTGTGAAAATTAAATACGAAGTAAAGGCATTTTGGTCTACAAAATTGAACTTAAAACTCGAGAACATCAACTAACCTAGCGTTGAGGACGATAGCCACCTGAAGGCTATAAATAGGCTCCTTTGGCACATGTTATAGACATCATTCCTTTAGCCTAGATTCTCTCTGTAAAATTTAGTTTAGTTTTCTTTCATTCTTAGGTTTTAGATTTCTTTTATTTGTTCTTGTTGATTTCAAGAGATCTGAATTGTGGAAGCATTCAAACTCGGTGGATTCGTGCTTAATTTCAACAAAGGCACATGCTTTCTCTTTCTATCATTTTCATATTGTCTATGAAAGCCATGAGGAACTAATCCCTTTGTGGGGGATTAGCGAGTGGAGGTATGATCTATTAATTATTTTATAGGGTTACTCAACAAATTAGCTATTTAGGAAAGGAAGAACGTGAAACAAACCCTAGGCCTAAAAACCCCGGGAAGTCATCAAGGTAGGAATTAACCCAAAATTGGTATTGCCCACTAGTGAACACCTTCACCCTAAGCCAATTTGGACTGTGAGGTCAGAAGATAAGTAGTTCTTCCTGACTTGTTATGTTAGTGGAAGATCGGAAGATCCTACTAGCGTAGTGACTAGTTGATTGACAATGAACCTTAAATAATAGTTGATGGGGATTACCGAAACGATCTAATCACCCACAATCAAGATTTGATTCAATCTACTCTTCTATCTCCTGAATTTTATTTATTTTATGTTATTTTCTTTTATTATTCTAAAAACTTTAAAAACCTTTCTTTTATGTTCTCGTACTATAATTTATTTAAAGTACTAATTAGATCTTTTAGTGTTTAAGTTAGAATTTATCTAGCGCTCGCCTCCCTTGGGTACGATCCTCAGAGTACTCACCTACTTTTTTGTAAAACTACATTACAACTCAACCTGTATACTTGTGGATACCACATTGTCATTCTATATTTTATTGCAGTTTTCACACTCTAGACGTTAGTACATTTGGAAGTGGTCAATTCCCAAGTTACTTCTTCCACGTTGTGACTATGACACAAGACTTTCACAAATACATTTATTTCTTGACTCTTCCACATTAGTACATTTATTTCTTAACTCTTTCACTTCACGAGCTAGAAATTTGACTGGTTCTTCCTCGTAAGACAAGTCAGGCTGAATTTCTATTTCATCCATCGAAAGAATGTAAGATGGATCCGATTGATATCTCATAAGAATCAACAAGTGAAACATCATGTATTTTCTATAACTCTACTAGTAAAGCCAACCGATACGCAACTGGTCCAACCCTCTTGGTGATTTCATACGTTCTGATAAATCGACGGTTCAACTTTCCCTTTTGATAGAATCATAATGTTTTTTTCCATGAAAAAATTTTTAGGAATACTTAATCACCCACAATAAACTCAAGATCTCAATGTTTCAGATCTTCATATGATTTTTGTCTATCTAACATTACTTTCAATATATCTCTGATTACTTTAGTTGTATCTTCCATTTCTTGTATCAATTCTGACCCAACAACTTTTCTTTCACACAAATTCGACTAGAAAATAGGTGTTCAATGCCTTCAACCATATATTGCTTCATACAGAGCCATTTGAATGCTCGACTAGAAACTATTATTATACACAAACTCAGCCAAAGGTAAATAGTGTTCCTACCCTTCTTCAAAATCAATTACGCAGGAAGCATATCCTCCAAAATTTGAAAAACTCACTCTGATTGCCCATGTGTCTATGGTTGAAAAGAAGTGCTGAAGTTTAATCTCATACCTAAAGATTCATGCAATTATTTCAAGAAACTTGAACTAAACTTGGATCCCAATCAGATATAATCGACATAGGTGCACCATGCAATCTAACAATTTCCCGAATGTATACCTTAGCTAGCTTCAGAAGTGATCAATCAGTTCTAACTGCAACAAAATGGGTTGATTTCATTAATCTATCAACTATCACCCAAATGACATTTCTTTTCCTCGAAGACAACGATAACCCTATCACAAAATCCATAGTTATGCACTCTCAATTCCATTAAGGAATTGAGGCAAGTTGAAGAAATCTGGTGGGAACCTGATGTTCCACCTTAACTCGCTGACATGTCAAGCATTTAATGGCAGACTCGACTATCTCTCTTCTCATTTTGGGCCACGAATACAATTCTCGTAAGTCGTGATACATTTTTGTTCTACTAGTGTGCATAGCAAAAGGGCTATTGTGAGCTTCGCGAAGTATTAACTCTTTTAAATCGGAAACATCTTGAACACAAATTCGATTATGAATTCTCAAACAACCATGATCATCAATGTTGAAGTTTTCTACCGAGCCATGTTGAACCATTTCTTTTTTTCCTAACAACATGGCATCAACAAGCTGTGCTTCCTTGATTTACACAAACAATACTGGTTTAACTTTTAACTCGACCAAAAAGCTATCATCATTGCTAATACTGAGTTGAGTGAACATTGCTCGCAACTTAACTATCACTTTTTTGCTCAAAGCGTCAGCTACGACATTAACTTTCCTGAGATGATAATTGATGACACAATTGTAATCTTTCAGAAGTTCAATGAAGTGACACTATCTCAAATTCAACTTCTTTTGCGTTTTGAGGTATTTATGACTTTTGTGATCAGTATAAATATGTCATTTTTCACCATATAGATAGTGTCTTAAGATATTTAGAGCAAAAACCACAACAGCTAGCTCTAAATCCTGTGTCAGATAGTTGTGTTTGCGCGATTTCAACTAGCAAGACGCATACGTAATCACTTTCCTGTCTTACATCAAAACACAACCCAACCACTCAAGGAAGAATTGCTATAAACTAGAAAATCTTTTTTCGATCCAGGAAAAATTAGAACCGACGCTTCAGTCAACATCTGTTTCAATTTTTTGAAACTCTTCTTATAATGATCGCTCCAAACAAACTGAACATTCTTTGGAAACAATTTCTTTATCGACATAGCTATCTTTGAAAACCAGTTTAAAAAACTTTGGTAGTAATTAGCCAAACCAAGAGAACTAAGAACTTTTGACACATTTCTCGGTGCTTTCCACTATAAAATAGCCTCGATCTTCTTCGAATCAACCTGAATCCTATTTGGTAAAATAACATATCCCAAACACAACTTCTGGTAACCAGAATTTACATTTACTAAGCTTTCCATACAATGTTTTTTCTCACAAAACTTCCAAAATGATTCGAAGATGTTTTTTGTGCTCAGCTTCAGATTTCTAATTGATCAAAATGTTGTTGATAAAAAAGACTACAAACTGATCCAGATAGGTCTGGAAGATGTGGTTTGTTAAATCCATGAATGCCACAGGAGCTTTTGCCAAACCGAAAGGCATCACCAGAAATTTGTAATGGCCATAACGTATATGTAACGTCATTTTCGGTATGTCACTATCTTTCACTTTCAACTGATAGTAATCTGATCTCAAAACAATCTTGGAAAAGACTGAAGCTCCTTTCAACTGATCAAATCATTCATCAATACAAGGTAAGGGATACTTATTCTTAATCGCCAGCTTATTCATTTGTTGATAGTCTATACAAAACCGCATCAAACCATATTTATTTTTAACGAACAAAACTAGAGCTTCCCAGAGTGAAATACTAGGATGTATTGATTAGCTATTTAATGTCATAACAATAATGTGCAAGCGTACACTGTCGATGCAAGTATAATAGATAAATATGAGTCTATCGAATATCGATCCCATGAGGATGGTTGTCTTCTGTCTATCAATGTCAGTGCAATAATTAGATAGGAATGAGGTAAATTGTGAATGTAGTTGTCGAAGAAATAACTTGAAAACAATAAGATAAAATATGATATTGATAAACTAGGATCCCAAACGTATATATTCAACAGAATGCTAAGTGCTCACAAGGTATAAAAGGATAGGTGATTGTCGATCCATTATATTGCAATAAATATCATACCAAGCTTAACTTCTATATTTAATGAAAGACATAAACATGCACATTAGCCACACCTTTCGATGATGGCAATGGAACACTATTAAGAACAAGTGGATTGAATTCCTCTAATCCTCAAGCAACTTCCGTTGTCATGCTTGTTAGCTTGAACTGTGATTGCACCTTTTAGTGTCAGTGACTACAATAACACTTCCATGCTAAAACATTCAAACCCAAAGATTAAACCATAGAAGAAAGATTGAATAAAATAACAATTAACCCAAAAATCATGAGTACTTCCATACTAACATGAAATAGAAAGTAATCAACAGCGTTTAGAAAAAGAAAAATAAAAGAAACAATTGGAGAACAATATTCCTAGACAACTTGACTTGAATCTATCTATCCATTCTTGTGTCGCAGTCAGGGTTCCTCGTCAAGAGCTAAGCTGCATCCTTTTCATGTCAGTTCACCGGTCAGAGCTTAAGCGGCCATAGCTAAAAGCTTCAAGGGATAAGTTCAAAAAGATGATTCAAAAAGCTCTCTCTCCTCTTTTTTTTCTTTTTTTGTGAATATTTATCTTTTTTTTTCAAATAGCCCAAGTGTCCTTTTGTCTGAATCATGCTACCTCTGTACGTACAAGTTAGTTCTACCAGACTAGAAAGCTCACACATTTTTTTCATATCCAGATAGTTGTCAAGTGCGGTGACAATTCTGGGCGCAATCTGAAATTACCCATACAGAGACATTAGTACCAAAATATGACAAAATTAAGGGTAAATAAGTTAAGATCCACTGAGTCATAAGATGTAAATTACTGAACTAAAAATTCTAAAATATGTTTTGAAAGATAACTAAAAGGGAACAAATTAACCAATAAGTAGGGAGAAAACATATGTTCTTTCTAGTAATATCACACCCCCAAACTTGATTTTTTACTTGTCCTCAAGTAAAATAGAAACTAGCAAGGCTACACAAGAATTCACTAAGGCAAATGATCATTCTAACAACTTGAATCACCTAAAATCACAATGAATGAGTCACATTCAGATGAAAGAATATTGCATCGACAATACATAAGTATAAATGAATAAGATTGCAACTTCATCAAAACCAGTATCATACTTTAAATCCTAAATCCTACCAATACAACATTTATTATACAATATATGTCTCTTATTTTTGTGAATAAGGGATATCGTTGAATTACTGTACCCTTGTTCTTGAGAAGTAATGATGGAGTGTAACAAACCTCTAGGAAGTATGTAATTGTGCCAACACACACTCATGCAGCGACGACCTTTGGCCAGATTCATTTTTCTAATGCTTGCATTGGAGTGTTCCCTCGTTAACATTTCACAATACACCCACGTCGGAGTGTCTCTTATTCATAACTATATATATATAAACAGCTCTAACAGGTAGATTCATTCAAGATTCAAGGATTGCTACTAGTCATCCATTACTACTACAACCTAAATCATTCATCAAAGAATTGAAGATACAACATTCAGTCAAATTTATCCAACTCATTCATTGGTAGTTTACATGATTCAAGAATTAAGCATCGAATGTAACAAAAACTTTCAAACACATTTGCATTAACCACAAATAAACCTTGCATGTTTCCTTAAATACTAAAAAAAATTTGAAATGTGGGTGTAAATCCAAAACCCATATGCATTCCCCCAAACATAAAGTTTGCATTGTCCCTAATGCACTATGATTAAAATGCGATGACAATAACAATGCAATGAAAATGTTCACTAAAAAATGAAAATTACAGCTACATGCAATGCATGAATACTACAGCTCAAACTTAAAATAAACTTAGTTTTTCTTTGCCATTAATGTGGTTGCATGACATTTTTTTCTTCCTCCTCTTTTTCTCCTCCTTCTTGTGTTTATCTTTGGAGCTCTTTCTCTTCTTTTCTTTGGGCTTTGTATGACCCTCAGATCGCTCCTCAAGTTATGGCTTTACCCGAACATCATCGGCTGCTTCTTTTGTAGGAGGGGTTACCTTAGACCACTATAGCAAATGAATTGTGGTGATCCTTACTTGTTACCTTTGCTGCTTCTACCGATCTAGCTCCATCTTGCTCCAGATTATCATTAGTAGCATCCAAAAACTTGAATGCATTGACAATGTCCTCAACAGATTCTATCTCAGTAGCTTCTGTCTCAGTATTTTCTTCCTCGGCCTTCTCGTTCACAACTTCAACACGGACGTCCTCCTCTTCCACAACAACTTCTTCCTTAACAGTAGGCGCCTCTTGACCAGAAATGATGTCACCCTGGACCAGGCTATCAATCCTTCCCATACACTCCTCAACATCCCTTGATTCATCTTCTTTCTCAACATCAGAGAAGTGCACAATGGGAGGGGTTTCCACCGATCTGTCTTGGTCAACTAGGACATCTTCCTCGGAGGAAGGTTCATACTCTCGGATAATTGGTGGGAACACTGGAAATTCTGGGAATGGGGTCAGGCTTAACTGACGTAATGTGGCTACAATAGAGTTGTTATAGGCCCTGAAATAAGCGTAGAACAAATTTTGTGATCTGTCCATATCCTCTATTGTAACGACAAGACTGATCTGCTTATTGATGATGGAATTGGCAAACTTCTCGATATCTTTCATTTTGTGCAGCAATGATGTCTCTGCAGTCAAGTTTGTTCTCTTGCTTTCTGCTTTGATTTTTCCCTTCCTTGTCTTATTGGTCTCTACCTCCTTCATTGTCGGCATACCTTTGCCACGAGTCATTCTTTCAATAGAGGCTTCATTTATTAAGCCCTTATTCTCTATGACCTCTTCATCATTACGGGGCATGATCCCTTTCTGCTGGCATAGTAGCATCAGCAACGACAAGAAAACCAAAATTCCAATTTGCCTTACGGCACAGTCAGCAATTTCCTGATGGAGTATTGCACTGATATCAATCTTTTTTCCATTGACAATTGAATGTATTAGGCACATTCTATCAATATTTATTGTAGTGCTGTGAGTAGAGGGCAGTAGCCTATAGTTGACAAAATGAAACCAGAGTTTGCTTTGTAGTGTCAGGAAGCGACGGTGTATCGTATAATTCTTTTGATGTGAACTTGTCCACAATGCTCCTTCGACGCATAAATCTTTCACCAACAGGTCCCTTTTATCATCTGTGATATTCTCAATAAACATGGAGTGTTCATCGACATCCACCTTAGTGTTGTACAGCTCATTGATTTTTGTAGCATCCAATGGGATGAAACCTTCTCAAACAAACATAAACTCCAACTCATGGTCTTAAAGGTTAGCATAAAACTCATGTACCAATTAAGGAGAATAGCTTCCAGGACGCGTGCAGAAAGTCTCCCACTTCATCTTAGAGATTGTTCTAAAGACTTGTTTGCCCAAGTCTTGCTGTTGCGGAAGGAGAATGCCCTATTATTGGTGGACGTTTTACTTTGAGATGTTGTTTCAAAATTGGCCTTTAGCTGCTTTCATTAAAAAGATCATCGACTCTTTTTTCTCCGTTGGCATGGAAGAGTCTGACTCATGAACTACAGTTGCAGAGGATGAGTGTTCTTCAACACGCTTGGTGGCTTTCTTCACTAATCCTCTCGTTCTTGCAATATTTTGTTTGTTTTGTGGAGTGAATATGGTTTAAAGGTATGAACTTGGGAAAGGGAAAGTGAATAAAAATTGCTGCTTGGGTGTTTCATAGTCAGCACAGTGAAGAGGGGTTCATAGTGAGTGAAAGAAAAAGATTAAAAGACGTAATTTTCTGAAAAGAAATAAAGTTGGCGGGAATAATCACGTCCAATAAGTATTACGCCTACTCAGATTGAGTAGACAACCAGGTGACTTTTCATCAAACAGTGGGGTCTAAAATTTCTGATCTGCCCTCATTCTTACTAAGTCAGAAGTGATAGTACAACAGTACGAATTGCATTGACAATAAAGCCCAAGTTTGTCGACAGTGGTACCTGATTATTCTGAAGAAATATAAATAATAATAATAATAAAACAAACTTGAACAGAAACAAAAATAAAACAAAAATAAAATTACATAACAAACTTCATAAGAATTAAAATTTTTTGACCAATTTAATGGTCTCTGCCTGCTTGTGATCAATATTCCCAATATAATGTTTCAATCACTGGCCATTCACTTTGAATTGGTGTCCATCATTTAAATCTCTGATTGTGACTGCACCATGAGGACATACTTCAACAACTATGAAAGGTCAAGACCAACGAGAGCGCAAGTTACCTGGGTGCAGCTTTAGTCTAGAATTGAATAATAATACTTGTTGGCCCGCAGTAAATTATCGCTGCAAAATAATTCTATCATGCCATCATTTGGTCTTTTCCTTGTAAATTGCAGCGTTTTCATAAGCATTTCACCTAATCTTCTTTAGTTCAGTGATATCCAATAGCCTTTTCTTTCTAGCAGCTTCATAGTTCATGTTCACTTTTTTAATTGCCCAAATTGCTTTGTGCTCCAGTTCAACTGGCAAGTGACATGTTTTCCCAAAAACCAATTGATAGGTGACATCCCTAATGGAGTTTTGTATGTTGCCCGCAATGCCTATAAAGCGTCATCCAATCTGGAAGACCAATCTTTCCTTGAAGGGTTCACAACCTTCTTAAGAATGTTTTTAATTTTCCAATTCAACATTTCGCTTATCCAATAGTTTGCGTATGATAAGTAGTGGTCATTCTATGATTAACTCCATATCTCTTCAGTGCAGCTACCACTTGGTTGCAATGAAACTGTGTACCCTGATCACTAATCAATGACTTTGGTGTGCCAAGGCGGGTGAGTATATGCTTGTGAAAAAATTTAAGCATTATCTTTACATCATCCTTTGGGACTTCAACCACTTCAACCCACTTCGAGACGTAGTCAACAACTACTAATATATATTGCTTTCCAAATGAACTTAGAAATGGTCCCATAAAATCCATACCCTAAACATCAAACAATTCAACCTCCATAATAGGCTGCTATAAAATTTCATTGTGTCGGGATATAGAACCAGTGCGCTGACACTTATTGCATTGATTCACAAAATTTTGGGCATCTAATAATGAAGGCTAGTAGAATCCTGGTTGGGGAACCTTAGCAGCAGTTCGCATGCCACCGAAATACCTCCATAAGGAGCATCATGACAGTGCTTCAAGATTTAAAGCATCCCCTTTTCTGGAACACAATGCCAAATAATATTATCATTGCATACCTTGAATAAATATGACTCATTCCAATGATACTTCACTACTTCACGAAGAAATCTTTCTTTTAATGGCCTGTGACACCCAATGGGAGTTTTCCACACACTAGATAATTAACCAATTTGCATACTAAGAGGTTGCATCTATAAATAACTTCTCATATGAGAATGCGTCGACAATTTGAAGTATGTTACCATCTTAACTGCCAACTTCCAATCGAAACAAATGGTCTGCAACTTGATTTTCTAAACCCTTACGGTCTTTTATCTTGATATCGAATTCTTGCAACAGTAAGATCCAGCGATCAATCTTGGTTTTGCATCCTTCTTCACAAAAAGATATCTCAATGGCGAGTGATCAGTAAATATAATAACTTTTGCACCGTCAAGATAAGAATGAAACTTTTCGAAAGCAAAAACTACAGCCAATAATTCTTTCTCTGCAGTGGTATAGTTGATTTGAGCCTCAGTAAGAGTTTTCCTAGCATAATAGATGGCGTGAAATATTTTTCCCTTGCGTTGTCCTAGAACAACACCCACAGTAAAGTTGCTTGCATCGGCCATAACTTTAAAAGTTTGAGACGAATCTGGTGTAACGACAATGGGTGCATTTACTAGCTGCGCCTTCAATTAAATGAATGCATCCAAATATGCGTCGTCAAAGAAGAATTTTGATTATGTTCCAACAATGAGCATAAGGGCTTTTCAATTTTTGAGAAATTTCTAATAAATCTTTGATAATACCTGCATGCCCAAGTAAACTGCAAATACCCTTCACATATGTTGATGGAGGTAATTTCTCAATGATTTCCACTATAGCTTTGTGCACTTCAATGCCTTCACTAGAGATGTGATGGTCTAATACAATGCCGTTAATTGCCATGAAATGGCACTTTTCCCAATTTAAAACAAGATGTGTGTCTTCACATCACTGCAACACTTTATCCAATTTGTCAGCACAACGATCAAAATCATTCCCATAGACTAAGAAATCATCCATTAAAACCTCTAAAGAATCTTCAATCATATCCGAGAATATTAACATCGCATACCTTTGAAATGTGTTTGGTGCATTGAAAAGACCAAAAGGCATTCGACGAAAAGCAAAAGTACCAAAGGGACAAGTGAAGGTAGTTTTTTCTTGATCCTCCGGTGCAATTGCAATCTGATTGTACCCAGAATAGTTGTCTAAGAAGCAGTAATAGGATTTTCCATCAAGCCTATCCAACATTTGGTCAATGAAAGGAAGTGGGAAGTGGTCCTTCCTTGTGGCAGCATTAGGTTTGCGATAATCCATACAGACTCACCATTCTATAGGAATGCGTGTAAGAATTAATTCGTCTTTGTCGCTGCTCACCACTATGATGCCACTCTTTCTAGGAACGCATTGTACTGGACTTACCCAATCGCTATCAGAAATAGGGCAGATAATTCCAACATCAAGCTACTTTATAATTTCTTTCTTAACAACTTCTTTCATCTTCTCAGTTCATTTTCTTTGTTGCTCAATCGACTGCTTGCCTTCATCTTGCAACTTCATCTTCTGCATGCAAAAATATGGATTAATGCCTCAGATATCAACAATACTCCAAGAAATAGCTCGATTATGTTACTTAAGAATATGGACCAATTTCTCTTCTTAAGTTACATCCAATGTTACGGAGACAATACCTTGGAGAGTATTATTATCACCAAGAAAGACATATTTAAGATAAGTAGGCAGTGGTTTCAATTCCAGAATAGGAGCTTTGTCGATAGATGGTTTGAAAATTAGAGTTGTTCTGTTAGCTAAGTCTAAGGATTCAATCTGCCGTCAATGCTTGAGTTCAATATTATTACCGTCAACCCTGTTGTCATATTTATCTAAGAATCCATCATCAGATGTCACCGTAAATTCCTCAAAAAGTATTCTTCCTCAACTAGATCATCTAGCACGTCGATAGTATAGCATTCTTCTTTATCCTTGCATTGAATAGATTCGAAAACATTGAAGGTAAGGTGTTCATCATTAAGTCGCATGGTCAATTCACCTTTGTAAACATTAATAAGAGTTCGTCTGGTGGCTAAAAATGGTTGTCCCAAGATTATGGGGACCTCCTTGTCTGCCTCGTAATCAAGTATGATAAAATCAGCTGAAAAAATGAATTTATCCACACGAACTAAAATATATTTAATTTGCCCTTCAGGTTAAGCCCAAGATCGATTAGCTAGTTCCAATGTCACTGTAGTAGGTTTCATGTGACCAATTCCCAACTTTCTGAAAGTTGATAGTAGCAATAGGTTGATGCTAGCTCCCAAGTCGCATAAAACCTTTCCTAAATAATGGTTTCCAATTGAACATTGGATAGTAAAGCTCCCAGGATCTTTCATTTAGGGGGGCAACTTATTTGTCAAAAGAGCACTATAGCCCTCTGTGAGTGTAATAATTTCCATATCACTGAGTTTCTTCTTCTTGGACAAGAGCTCCTTCATAAATTTCCCATAATTTAAAATCTACACTAGAGCGTCTACTAAATGAATATTTACCTGAAGTTGCTTCATTGTGTTCAAGAACTATTGGTACTGCTTGTCCTGCTTATTCTCCTTGAATCTTTGTGGAAAAGGTAAGGGTAGAGATACATCTAATTGCTCCGACACCTTTGATTGCATCAATAATTTCAAGGGTCAAACATTAGGTATATGAGTGACAATTTGTGGAACTTCTTTGTCTGATGCATCGATAAGCTCTTCAGATTCAACCTTCTCACCAGGGATCATTTCACCAGTAGTTTGAGGTGCGAGAGTAGATTCTGTAGTCGATTTGCCAGTTTGTTTACCACTCCTAAGCGTGATAGCCTTGCAATGTTCTTTCCCCCTTTGACTGGGATTTTCCGTGTCACTACGTAGTGTACCTGGAGGTTGAGTATTCAAATTCGAAGCAAGTTATCCTAATTGTGCCTCCAACGCCCGAATGAAAGATGAATTCCCTTTCACAATAGCTTCTGTGCAAGTTATAAGCTCCCCCATTAAAGCCTCAAGAGTAGCTAACGGGTCAGAAAAAGAAGCTTGTGTGTACTATTATCGTCGATGTTTTGAAGCATGTAGATTCGGAATTGAAGAGTGTTGTGATTGTGTCTTATTCTGGTGTGGGTGCATCTGGCTTTGTTGTAGTTGTATTTGAGTGCGCTGATTGTAGTTCTCCTTTTGTTAATTGTAATTCCCTTGTTTTGAATTATAATTGCCTTGAGTAGATATATTCCCATATCGAAATGTCGCAACATTTTGTCCAGCATTCTTAGTTCCCCAAGGCTGTTGATTGCGTGCAAAATTATTACAAGAGTTGCCATTATAATTGTTGCAAATGTTACTGACATAAAAGGCATTTTCTGCATGTTATGAACAATCTTCATAGTTGTGGTTGTCACTGCAAATCTCACTTGAGCGACTTGTATAGGTAGGAACATCAACTTGTTGAGCGACTTGTATAGGTGCAACGTCACTAGACCCTTGCATATTTTTATCATATTTGCAAGAGAAGAAACTTGAGCACTAAGTTCAGATATTGCATCCAATTCAATAACTCTCGGAGTAGCTTTTGCTTGTACAAATCTAGAGAGAGGTTATTGATAATCATTCTAAGCAATTCTCTCAAGACTTTCAATTGCATCATTATAAGTACAATCTAGCAAAGGTCCATTGGCTAATGCATCGATAGGATTCCTCGTGTTTGAATTCAGCCCATTATAAAAAATCTCAATTTGTGTTTCCTGTTGAATATCGTGCATGGGAAAACGTTGAAGCAAAGATTTATAACATTCCTATTTGATGTGAAGATTCTCACCATCCAGATGATGATAAGCTGTAATATCATTTTAGACACGAGCATTCATTGTCAGCGGGTTAAATTGTAAAACAAACTGTGTTACTAGTGCATTCCAAGAAGTAATTGATTTGGCAAGTAGCCCAAGGAACCATGTACAAGCTTTTCCCTACAAGGAATAAGGAAATAATTTAATCTTCAAAGCGTCCTCAGGAATGCCTTATTGACTAAACGAACCACAAATCAATAAAAATGATTTAAGATGTTCTCGTGCATCTTCATGTAGCAGCCCAGCATATTGCCCACTAGAATTCAATATTTGAAACATTACTGGCTTGAGTTCAAAATTTTTAGCCTGGATTGTTGGCCTAACAACTCCCTGTTGTAAGTCATCCAAGACAGGTACTACAATTTCTCGTATACTCCTGTTTGATATTTGAGCGTCTTCCTGTAACAGTGGGTCATTAGCATTTTCGTTCTTAATCGGGGGTATGACTACAGTGTTTCTTGGCAAAGCCATATTTCTCCTTCGTATGGTTCTTTCAATTTGTGGATCAAAATCGGCAATAAACTCTTAATTGCTTTGAGTCATACAAAACCTAAAATAAAATGTGCAAATAACAACAAAAAGAAAAACCAGTTAGTAGCAACTAAATATTATGACAAAAAAAAACAATAATAAACATCAAACAAATGCCATCCCCGGCAACGGTGCCAAAACTTATTCGGTTGTTTAATGTCACAGCAATAATGTGCAAGCGTACACTGTCGATGCAAGTATAGTAGACAAATGTGAGTCTGTCGAATATCGATCCCACGAGGATGGTTTTCTTCTGCTTATCAATGTCAGTGAAATAATTAGATAGGAATGAGATGAATTATGAATGTAGTTGTTGAAGCAATAACTTGAAAATAATAAGATAAAATATGATATTGATAAACTGGGATCCCCAACATGAATATTCAATAGAATGTTAAGTGCTCACAAGGTATAAAAGGATAGGTGATTGTAGATGCATTAAATTGCAATGAATATCTTACCAATCTTAACTTTTATATTTAATCAAAGACTTAAACATGCATATTACGCACACCTCCCAATGATGGCAATAGAACACTATTAAGTACAAGTGGATTAAATTCCTCTAATCCTCAAGCAACTTTCGTTGTCATGCTTGTTAGCTTGAACTATCACTGCACCTTCCAGTGTCAGTGACCACAATAACACTTCCAGGCTAAAAACACTCAAACCCAAACATTAAACCGTAGAAGCAAGATTGAATAAAATAAAAATTAACCCAGAAATCATGAGTACTTCCATACTAACATGAAATAGAAAGTAATCACCAGCGTTTACAAAAGAAAAATAAAAGAAACAAGTGGAGAATACTATTCCTAGACAACTCAACTTGAATCTATCTATTCCTTCTTGTGTAGCACTCAAGGCTCCTCGTCAAGAGCTTAGCTGCATCCTTTTCATGTGAGTTCACCCGTAGGAGCTTAAGCCGCCATAGTTGAAAGCTTCAAGGGATAAGTTGAAGAAGATGATCCAAAAATCTCTCTCTCTTCTTTTTTTCTTTTTTCGTGAATATTTATCTTCTTTTTTTTCAAATAGCCCAGGTGTCCTTTCATCAGAATCATGATGCCCTTTTACGTACAAGTTAGTTGTACCAGACTTGACAACTCATACATTTTTGTTCCTATCCAATAGATGTCAGGTGCGGCAACATCAGTACCAAACTATGACAAAATTAAAGGTAAATAAGCTAAGATCCACTGAGTCATAAAATGTAAATTACTGAACTGAAAATACTAAAATATGTGC